>NW_019280506.1:6104-172216 GCF_000648695.1 Onthophagus taurus | reverse complement strand
TTATTAAGATAATTGATTCAAAATCGAAATTGAAACAAATTTTATTTAAAACATTTTTTGATAAAAACAATAATTATTGAGATAATTAATTTTGATTGCATACTATTCAGAGGGAAATTAAAATTTCAAGTTAGCAAAAAATGGTATTAACAAACACTGTTCCTGAAGTAATTCTGAACAAATTTTGTTAACAACTTTTTTTGATTAAATCAACAATAAGGATATAACCTCAAAAATATTAATTTTTGTAGCATACTGTTCAGTGGGAAATTAAAAGTTCAATTTAGAAAAAAATTGTGTTAACAAAAATTGTTCCTGAAGTAATTCTAAACAAATATTGTTAATAAAAATTTTTGGTTTGATCAATAATTAAGAACATAACGTCAAAAAAAATTTTATATATATTTTTATATTTTTTAATTGAGAAAATCGTTTTAGAATTTAATTTAGAGCAACTTTTGTATGAAATTTTCTACTGAGAACGAGTGGAGGGGGGAAATCGTATCGTTTTGTTACAAAAGTTCCGTGCCCTAGTGATAATACTAGTGTTAGTTCTAGATTTAGTGGTTATTCAGTGCCAGGTTGTTATATACTTTTATTGAACTACATTTAGAGCTAACACTAGACTTAGAACTAGAAACATTCGGGTTAAGTGACGCACGACAAAATGTTGTATATTCTTCAAACTTGTTTCTGAACAAGGTATTAGCTTATAGTTCTAGCGTTACTTCTAATTATACATGCGTTTGGGTGATAATGGTCAAAAAAAATCCGCGCATATCTAAGCGCATGATGCAAATGAGTTAATATTAATTTTTTGAAATTATTTACGCGCTTGGAATACGAAGAGGATCAGTTTTATAACTGATGTTGGCACAATTTTTATCTAGAGTAAGTTGGTCCTTATCAAGTTCAATTGATTCGTGTTTATCATTAATATCCAATTGGACTTTAAATTTAACTTCGTCAAGTCTATTTATTTTTTCCCACGCTGATTGGCAACGTTCTATCAAAAGCTTTTTAACATTTTCGAGGACACAGAGTTCCTTAAAAATAAATTAATTCAAACCCAATTTTATCAAATAATTAAATTAATTTTTACCCTTTTTAATTCCGTATCTCCATCATCATAAGTAAGCTCAGCACCTTGCCTACAATCCCTCATCGAAATACATTCCGATACAATACTTATAGGAATCCCTAAAGCTTCAAATTCTTTCTCAGTTGAAAATTTTTCCTCCCTCAAAGCGTTTACTTCGCGATTAATCAAGTTCAAACAAGCTTGTAAAGTGTCTTTCCATCGTATCATTTCAGTGATACGATCCGCTAATCGCGCGTTATTGTGATAAGTATCCCAATCGGTTTTTATCCGGGTTTCATTTCGAAGTTGTCTTGCTTGGTGGCGTAACATAAACGCATCATTTCTTCGTGTATCGTTCGTTTGCTGACTAGCCCATTGTTTCGCGTTCCAATCGGCTAATCCTATATGTTGAAGTGGTTTTTCGAAAGTTACCACAGACGCTTGCATCTTGGTTGTGTTTTAGGAGCAACTAAAGATTCGAATTCGAAGAGAGGCTAAATGAATAAACTGGAAAATGTCTTATTGACAAAACATTCCTTGGATACTTTAGTTTGATCGATTTTGTCAATATATATAGGGTAAAAATAATGCGTGGTGTGGTCAAAATTTTTAATGAATCAATATAAATGTTTATTATTAGTTTACAAAATAATACAATTTATAACTTTAAATATACTAATTCAAAGTTGCGTCTTAAACTTAATAACCCCCAATTTATTATCGAATTTAAACGAATAACCTATATTTCCGGGACATTTTTTTCCGCGCATTAAATGAACCCCCTGCCTAACATGAATGTTCCATTGTATTTCAGTATTAACATAAACAGTTTCCGTTGGTCCCGATGATATTTTTATATTTTCTTCTTCGTCAAAGATCCAATCCACCCAAAGAGCCAAACCGTTACATTCCCCACTTCTATTTTATTAACAAAATAAATTTAATAAAAATTAAGATTAAATAAATAAATTTTTTTACCCCGTTAAATTAAATGAACCTGACGTGGCAACTTCTTGCGCGCACAAATTTGGAATGTCCAATGTTGCAATATCCACAATTTCCGACATCGCTTTTCCCTTATATTCCCATAAAGGTTCAGCGTCCACGACATCATCAGCTATTGATGATGAATGCTGATAAAAACAAATTAAATTATTCTGTATTAATAAAATATATGAGTCTATAACCTAAACAGGATGATGGTTTGATCATGAAATTAATTGTGTGTTATATTTAAATATTATAACGTAGATCCGGGACGTAATTAATCAAAATAATGACGTCGTTATTTCATTCATAAAATTCTGTATTCTTTTGTGACGTAGAAATGAATATAATCTTTATTTTATTAATACAACAATAATCAAAAAGAAAACAGGATACGGTGGTTTAGTATTAAAAATAACTTCATTATACTGAGTATTTTAATTTTATAACGTAAGATGGAAGTGTAATTTATGATGACGTCCTTAAAAAAACCTAATAAGGATATTTCATAATATACAATAATAATAATGTCAAATTTATAAAATGTCGTCTTCAATTTTATAGCTATACAGGGTGATACATTTAACGTGAGACAAGCGATTATCTTGAAAACGATCCATTTTACATAAAAATGAAAGTTGTTCTGTGCAAAGGGGGAAACCATGTGACGATAACATTTTTGGTCCATGATCTTATTTTCAAGGTTATATGAAGGTCACGACCAATCTTCTTTTGAGCAGGAAATTGGAAATCCCCTTCCAAATTAGAAAACTCCGAAAAGCCTACTCTAAGAGACCTAGTTATTGTAGTAACAAGGTGAGATAACCAGCGAGCTAGAAGACATCAAGCACACATGGAGAGCTTACTTTCAAGAATATTTAAATGCCATAACGCGAGATCCAATTGTGTGCGAAAGAAACGAGGACGATGTGGATGAAAATAAAACTGACAGCACAAAAAAAAAATACCAGTAGCAGATAGCATCAGGCAGGGATATAGTCTTAGCCCAATCATAGGGGGCTTCACTCTGTCAAAATGTAAATGCTAACGACGATGTGTTTATTGCTGAAAACGATGCTACATTAACTTGAGTGAACTGCAGGGAAGTTTAACATGATCATATCTGTTCAGAAAAGGGTATCCCTCACAATACCCAAAGAACCAAGACGCTTTAAGTTAGCTATCTATACTACAACCAGACAGTTAATCAAATCATGACCTTTAAAAACCTCGGCGTTAACATTACCAGCTATAGAAATATAAAAGATATCATCTGGAGAAGTAAGTATATGTAAAACCTGTCATGAGGTATGCAGGAAAAACGAGAGCCGAAACAGCAATAACATAGTTCAGTGATCACAAGAGAAACGAAGATATAAGACAGCAGTGCGACGTGAAATATGTAGTGAGATAGGTCAGAATGAGAAGAAGAGAATGGAGAGACCACGTGGATAGAATGGCTGGTGATTGAATTGGCAAAATCGATTGAGATGGTATGAAAGTTGGACTTCCGCATCTCAGGAATGAGACGTAGTCGGAACTGAAAAACCATGTCCTGAATAAACTGTTTCCACCTACTAATGATGAAACTATGGAAAAAAGAAAAGATTCCCAAGGAGTGAGCGAAAAGTGTTTTCTGCCTAATATACAAGAATGGGGACAAATTAACCTGCTCAAACTACCGTAGAATATCACTGCTATACACTGGATATGAGATACTGACCTGGACCATAAACAAAAGGCTCAAATCCTGCAATGACATCAAAGGTGTATTTGATGTGATGAATACACCATATGATTGAAATGAATGGCGTTTGTTCATAGATGGTTCTAAGTACAGTTTAAAAGCGGCTCTACTCCATATTGGAAATAAAAAACCATCCATTCCGATTGCTCACGCAGTACAAACTTGGGAATGCTATGACACAATGCGTACAATTTTTGTCAAGATCAAATACAATGAGCATCCAAGAAAATTTGTAGCGATCTAAAGGTTGGGAAATAAATTAATTGTAGTTCATTTTGAAATATATATTAATCGATTTACATATTCATTATTATAGGTTATTGCATTATTGGTCTATTGCTTTTGCTGCTTTTTGAGTCTGTGGGGCCGAGCCGTACCCATTATTAGCCAGGAGAACAAAACGTGTCCACATACCACTTGTGAACCCACAGGACGTTTTATTGCCACCTCTTCAGATTAAACTTGGCCTTATTAAGAACTTTGTCAAAGCGTTCAATCTCGAAGGAGCGGCTTTCTAGTACTTAATCAAGTTGTTTCCAAAACTGTCATACACAAAAATCAAAGAAGGAATATTTGTCGGACCTGATATTCGAAAACTAATGGCTGATGCAAAGTTTACAAAAGGTTTAACGCCTGATGAAGCAGCAGCATGGGCATCGTTTCAAAGTGTTGTTCGTAACTTTCTCGGTAACCACAAATCACCTGATTACAAGCAAGTAATTGACAATTTTTTTGCAAAATTACCACAAGATTGGAGCTCGAATGTCTCTCAAGATACATTTTCTGCATTCACGTCGAGCGACGAGCAAGGAGAGCGGCTACATCAAGATATAGCGAAAATCGAAAGGCGATACCATTCGGATATATTCGGATTTTGGGACGAAGGCATGATGAGCAACTACTGTTGGACCCTAATGCGCGAAACAAATCCCAAGCAGTATAAAAGACTCAGTTCAATTTCTGTTCATATTTCTAATTTATACTATTTAATTCAATAAATGGCCGTTAATGGTCAAAAATAGCAAAATAATGAATTTATTGAATATTTCGAAAACTAGAACCAATTTTAATAAACGGGCTGCTGATTTGGAGTCAGCCCCCCAATTTTCCTTATAAACAGCTTTTGGTTGCTCAGGTCCAAAACCGTGTATACGTGTGTTATAGTACATTATGCACAAATTGCAAACACCTACAAACCTGGTAAATCAGAGGTAAGTATATAGATCCAACCTGCTGTCAAACAAAACAGTTCAGCTGGTAGGTTACGTAGATAACATCAATATAATGCTGCAATAATTAATTTTGTCCACGACTACCTTATAATATATACCTTATGAATGAGTTTTCTAAAACAAAATGCTAGTCATTTTTCACGGAGTGAATAATAGCGGTGAATAATAATCATTATTCACGGGTAGCCATCTTGACCAGACTAATAATAATTATTTGAAACGTTAAAAGTTCAAAAAACGTCAATTTAATTCAATTTTTTAGGAGTTTCTAAATGTTTGACATTAAAAAAACTTAAACAAATTCGTTTTTTCGTATGATTTAAGCAAAAATTAATTAATTTTCGTAAAGAAAACGACGTTTTATAAAACTGACACTTAATTTTGACAAATTGTTGTGAAGTTGGTTACAGTTAGTAACATTGAATTTGTGTCACATTACAGCATTACTCGTGTGATTACACGACTCGGTCTACGACCTATGTAATATAAATAACTATAATATAATTGCTGTAATAATATGTGCAATTATAGCTCACTAAAAGAAAATACAAGAAATATAAGACTGGAAATCAAAATAAGCAGAGCAAATATCCTTATACTGTCAAGAGATGCTGTAGTCACTGCGCCAATGATAACTGATTCTGAGTCTGCCCATCATTTATTTGTTCTATGACAATCACAAGAAAAAGGCACCTCTATTTCCAAATAATTAATTAATAAATATTTTTTGTTTGATTTTCAGATAAAATCTGATTGAGAAAAGAAATCAACAGCCAACTTTAAAACAAGATTTTACGAGAACTGTTATAACCATTTCATTTATGTTGTGCAGAAGAGATTTAATATATCAACACAAAATCGTCCGCTTTGCAGAATTCTAACGCCCCATCCGCAAGCAACCTTGACGATTTGGGGTGAAATCGTCCCATAGATATCTTAGTAAAGATACAAAGTCTCTTATAAGAAGACATGTATCTTCACTCCGCCGAGGTCGCCTGCGGGCGAGGCGCTAGATTTGATATATCAACATGAAATCGTCCGCTTTGTAGAATTCTAGCGCCTCGCCCGCAAGCAACCTTGACGATTTGGTGTGAAATCGTCCCATAGATATCTTGATCTGAAGATATCCCTTTCTGAAGACATTTACCCTTGAGTGAGGGTAAATGTCTTCTTATAAGAGACTTTGTATTTTTACCAAAGAAATTGTATAATTAGAAGCAGCATTGTCTATCTCCGCCCGTATACGAGATTAAAGCCAACGTTTGAGTGTTTGTTTTGGTATTGGTCCCACTGACAGTGGCGTCTATAGTTTCGGTAAAATCATACATACACAGTGGCGTACATGAAGAAAGGTATATTATCATTATTTTTTTTTATTGAGCATGGTTGAAATGTTTATTAAGGACTGTAAACTTTGAGTTCTTTTGTAATTAATTAATTTATAATTGTAACCGTATAAGTTGTGAACAGTTTATTTCTTATAAGTAAATTAAAGATGATATAATTAAAATTTTACAGTACTTTCATGGTAAATATTGCAGTAAAAATATTGTATTTGCAAATAACATTGGTATTTTGTTTAAAAATTTTTATTACATAACTTTATATATTGTATTTCATGCCCATCAATAACATACATCATCATACGCATGATCTCCAAAAAGATCATAAATGTTTTGAGGTAAACTTAATAAAATGGAATTATTTAACTTTAAAAGTATGTTCTTGTTATTGAATAATACATTTTGTCGTTTATAGTCTCTAATAATTTTTTCTCTAATTAAGTAGAGTTTGACTACAAACTCAGAAGCTGTAGTCATAAATCCCATATGTCTTTTGTATCTGTAGCATTGAAATATTACTAGTTCCTTCTACTATATTTAAATAAAATTGACAAGTAATATTAGTTTTTAGAAAATAGTAGTTAGGTAGTTAAATGCATGTTGTCTAAGTTCGCAACGTCTATAATGCCCAGTGTTTCAATTTCATCATTTTTATTTTTGAGTATTGATGAACAATTTAAAATATTAGTATAATCTCATGCAATTGCATTTCTAAATTCTGCCCCTTTACTGCCGGTATGTACTAATAGTTTTTTGTATTTTTGTTCAAATTGTAGTGCAGTAGAATTGTTACAATACCCACAACGTCGCCTCAATAGTTTTGTGACAATTTATAGTTAAATATAAATTTTTTTTCTATCTTTAGGAAAACTGAAATCATTTTGAATAAAATCTTTTTTCAGAAAAATATACTGTATTTTTCGGACTATAAGACGCACCTCAAAGTTAGAGACGATTTATTGAAAAATATATTTTAATGGTACCTTCGGACCATAAAACACACCCAAAATTGAGTCAATTTTTCTATGTAAAAAGGTGCGTCTTATAGTCTGAAAACTACGGAACTACTAAAATGTTAACTTCGCCAAAGCCAAAACACAAATGCGCACACAAGCCTTGTTTACTTAGGAGAGAATTATTCATTTATTAGGGTTCGGTAAACATGGATAAACATTACTCAGGTAAATTTATTTTCAAAGAAACCATAAAAAGATTGGCCTGTTCGGAAATACTCGGTGATCGTCGGCCGGACGGTCACTTCTAGTTATCCAATTATTATTCTAGTTATACAATTTCTTTGATTTTTACTGAGATATCTATGGGACGGTTTCACTCCAAATCGCCAAGGTTGCTTGCGGGCTGGGTGTTAGAATTCTGCCAAGCCGACGATTTTATGTTGATATATCAAATCTAGCGCATCGCCCGCAAGCGACCCCGATGGAATGAGAATAAATGTCTTCTTATAAGAGACTTTATATCTTTACTAAGATTCCGCCTTAAATTGCTGAGGTCGTTTGCAGCCAAGGCGCTGGATTTGATATATTAACACGAAATCGTTTGGAACATTTTAGCTCCTCGCCCACAAGCGACCTCGGCAGTTTGAGGGTAAATGTTTTGTTATAGACCTAAATAGTCAAAAAATTAAGTGTTAAAGCTTGGAATCTTTACAAGGTAACTATCTCAACAAATTTTTCGCACTTTTATTTGGCATTAGTCCATGGATTGATTATAAAATATTAAATTTAAAAATTATGTACGTTTACAATAAAATTTATTTTGAATCATTTTAATCTTACCTGTATTAAACAATCAAAACTGTCCATTTTAAATCCTTCACACGTTCCCAAAGGTGATCTAATCTTATACAAATGTTCAAATTCAACAGCAACACCTCTAATAATAGCCTTACTAGGAAATACTTTAACATCCTCGCTAAACATCTCTTTATACTCTCCCAATTGATAAGCAAACTGAAGATTGTCCCAAGGAACGATAGCCGATATAAAATAAGGCTCACCAACGATCAAATTAAATTTAATATCAGTCCGTGATTTTAATTCAGCATTAGGAAGTATTTCAATATTTTTTAAATCGTTGCATTCAATAAAACTTTTTATCAAACTAATCCAATTCGATCCGTTTCTGGACCAATTCGGTTCGACGAAAACAACATTTTTCGCGCCCAATTTGGCGGCTGCTAAAGCTTGATAAAAACCGTTACTTAAAACGAGAACGACGCTTTCTTTGGTGATGTGTTTTTGAAATAGTGAGGCGAACTTTTTTGTGCGACTTGGATCGTTCATTTGACCGATTCTAGTGCGAGAATAAAAATCGTGTAAACTACAATCACAGAGAGGTTTTTGGTAATCTGTTTCGGTTATGTTATCTTTTTTTATATTAAACCATAATGAGTATTCATCATGGCAACTAATTAACTGTAAATCTTCGCCTTTCCAAACTTTTAAGTTGGATGGGAAGTAATAAATAGCTTGCATCCAATGATCTCTCCATGGTGCTTTATCACCAAGTGGATGCACCCAGTATGGGGCGCAAGATAACTTGATTTTGTCATCAATATCCATGTCTAATTCCCACCACATAAATACGGCGTGAGCTATCCCATCTCGTTCAGCTTGGAACGTTTGTACATTGCTTCGATCAAAAATAAAGGGTGATTTTCCAGACCAATCAAATTTAAAGATAGGTTTTGGTGATATTATGGTGTTAAAATAATTTTTATCGATGTTATTTAATTGTAAATCATGTACAGCAGCTGTTCCTTTACAATTCTTAACAGTTTCAGGTACAGTTAACAATAAAACACCTTCCTCATCATAAACATCTTTTAATCGGTTCCAATTATTAATAAAAGGACTTTCAACAACTTGAACATACATTGTAGCATTATGTGGAATAACAATACAATCTTTTTCTAATAAATCATTGTGAGCATTTTTGAAGGTACCAAAAGCACCCTCTCCTATTAATTCAGTATCAAATACTTCAGTAACCAAAATATTCGCCTTAAAATCCATATCAACCCCAATTTTAATATCGGTGGATCGTTTTGGAATAACTTTTATTTTGCCACTGAACCCATTCTCATCAATTACCTTCTTAGCACACTCCCCCATTGGGTTAAAAGCTTCACAAGCAACAACACTATCGGCTCCATGTCTTACAGCCATCATAGATAACAAACCTGTTCCCGTTCCTATATCTAAAACGTTCGCTTTCTTTCCTTGCGAATGCATTCGATCAATCGCCACTTTCAAAGCTGCTTCATACTTTTCGTTTCGCTCATAATCGTGTAACATATCAGCATAAGCAGCTCTCGCGACTTCTTGATGAAAATTGTAATTCTCACTTTGTATTTCCCAGGCCATTTGGCCCGTAATGGGGTTGAGGCGTTGCGTAAAAATACTCATCGTAACAGTTTTATAAGTAATTAATTGTTTTAAAACCAATTTAAAAAACATTCAATGTTTTTGAGGTTAGTGTATACATACGGCGATTTATGTTTTGACAGTTCGGCGACATCTATGATTGAATTAATGTATTAAAAGAATATATTATTTAATAAATTATTTTCTAAAATTGTTTTAAAATTAAAATTTATTTAAATAATTAAATTAAAAACAATAACTTATTATTTTAATTGACAAAATATTAAACTAATTATAATGTATTTGAAATGTGGCGCCATCTTTTAATATTTTAAGTCTGATTTAACCTAAAAAAATTTAACCTCAATAATGCCATACAAATATTTCGGAAAAACAACTTTTAGAGATAGGTTTTGGTGATATTATGGTATTAAAATAATTCTTATCGATGTTATTTAATTGTAAATCATGTACAGCAGCTGTACCTTTACAATTCTTAACAGTCTCAGGTACAGTTAACAATAAAACACCTTCCTCATCATAAACATCTTTTAATCGGTTCCAATTATTAATAAAAGGACTTTCAACAACTTGAACATACATTGTAGCATTATGAGGAATAACAATACAATCTTTTTCTAATAAATCATTGTGAGCATTTTTGAATGTACCAAAAGCACCCTCTCCTATTAATTCAGTATCAAATACTTCAGTAACCAAAATATTCGCCTTAAAATCCATATCAACCCCAATTTTAATATCGGTGGATCGTTTTGGAATAACTTTTATTTTGCCACTGAACCCATTCTCATCAATTACCTTCTTAGCACACTCCCCCATTGGGTTAAAAGCTTCACAAGCAACAACACTATCGGCTCCATGTCTTACAGCCATCATAGATAACAAACCTGTTCCCGTTCCTATATCTAAAACGTTCGCTTTCTTTCCTTGCGAATGCATTCGATCAATCGCCACTTTCAAAGCTGCTTCATACTTTTCGTTTCGCTCATAATCGTGTAACATATCAGCATAAGCAGCTCTCGCGACTTCTTGATGAAAATTGTAATTCTCACTTTGTATTTCCCAGGCCATTTGGCCCGTAATGGGGTTGAGGCGTTGCGTAAAAATACTCATCGTAACAGTTTTATAAGTAATTAATTGTTTTAAAACCAATTTAAAAAACATTCAATGTTTTTGAGGTTAGTGTATACATACGGCGATTTATGTTTTGATAGTTGAGCGACATCTATGATTTAATTAATGTATTAAAAAAATATATTATTTAGTAAATTAATTTCTAAAATTGTTTTAAAATTAAAATTTGTTTGAATAATTAAATTAAAAACAATAACTTATTATTTTAATTGAAAAAATAATAAAATAATTTTAATTTGTTTGAAATGTGGCGCCATCTTTTAATACTTTAAGTCTGATTTAACCTAAAAAAATTTAACCTCAATAATGCCATACAAATATTTCGGAAAAACAACTTTTAGAGATAGGTTTTGGTGATATTATGGTATTAAAATAATTTTTATCGATGTTATTTAATTGTAAATCATGTACAGCAGCTGTACTTTTATAATTCTTAACAGTTTCAGGTAGATTTAACAATAAAACACTTTCCTCATCATAAACATCTTTTAATCGGTTCCAATTATTAATAAAAGGACTTTCAACAACTTGAACGTACATTGTAGCATTATGTGGAATAACAATACAATCTTTTTCTAATAAATTATTGTGAGCATTTTTGAAGGTACCAAAAGCACCCTCTCCTATTAATTCAGTATCAAATAGTTCAGTAACTAAAATATTCGCCTTAAAATCCATATCAACCCCAATTTTAATATCGGTGGATCGTTTTGGAATAACCATTATTTTGCCACTGAACCCATTCTTATTAATTACCTTCTTAGCACACTCCCCCATTGGATTAAAAGCTTCACAAGCAACCACATTATCTGCTCCATGTCTTACAGCCATCATAGATAACAAACCTGTTCAACACTTTCAAAGCTGCTTCATACTTTTCGTTTCATTCATAATCGTGTAACATATCAGCATAAGCAGCTCTCGCGACTCCTTGTTGAAATTGTAATTCTCACTTTGTATTTCCCAGGCCATTTGGCCCGTAATGGGGTTGAGGCGTTGCGTAAAAATACTCATCGTAACAGTTTTATAAGTAATTAATTGTTTTAAAACCAATTTAAAAAACATTCAATGTTTTTGAGGTTAGTGTATACATACGGCGATTTATGTTTTGACAGTTCGGCGACATCTATGATTTAATTAATGTATTAAAAAAATATATTATTTAGTAAATTAATTTCTAAAATTGTTTTAAAATTAAAATTTATTTAAATAATTAAACTAAAAACAATAACTTATTATTTTAATTGACAACATATTAAAATAATTATAAATTATTTGAAACGTGGCGCCATCTTTTAATATTTTAAGTCTGATTTAACCTAAAAAAATTTAACCTCAATAGTTCCATACAAATATTTGAAAGAAAAATAACAACTTATAGAGATAGGTTTTGGTGATATTATGGTATTAAAATAATTTTTATCGACGTTACTTAATTGTAAATCATATACAGCAGCTGTAACTTTACAATTCTTAACAGTTTCAGGTACAGTTAACAATAAAACACCTTCCTCGTCATAAACACCTTTTAATCGGTTCCAATTATTACTAAAAGGACTTTCAACAACTTGAACATACATTGTAGCATTATGTGGAATAACAATACAATCTTTTTCTAATAAATCATTGTGAGCATTTTTGAAGGTACCAAAAGCACCCTCTCCTATTAATTCAGTATCAAATACTTCAGCAACTAAAATATTCGCCTTAAAATACATATCAACCCCAATTTTAATATCGGTGGATCGTTTTGGAATAACTTTTATTTTGCCACTGAACCCATTCTCACTATTAATTCAGTATCAAATACTTCAGCAAAATATCGGTGGATCGTTTTGGAATAACTTTTATTTTGCCACTGAACCCATTCTCATCAATTACCTTCTTAGCACACTCCCCCATTGGGTTAAAAGCTTCACAAGCAACAACACTATCAGCTCCATGTCTTACAGCCATCATAGATAACAAACCTGTTCAACACTTTCAAAGCTGCTTCATACTTTTACTTTCGCTCATAATCGTGTAACATATCAGCATAAGCAGCTCTCGCGACTTCTTGATGAAAATTGTAATTCTCACTTTGTATTTCAAAGACCATTTGTCCCGTTATGGGGTTGAGGCGTTGCGTAAAAATACTCATCGTAACAGTTTTATAAGTAATTAATTGTTTTAAAACCAATTTAAAAAACATTCAATGTTTTTGAGGTTAGTGTATACATACGGCGATATATGTTTTGACAGTTCGGCGACATCTATGATTTAATTAATGTATTAAAAGAAATATATTATTCAATAAATTAATTTCTAAAATTGTTTTAAAATTAAAATTTATTTAAATAATTAAATTAAAAACAATAACGTATTATTTTAATTGAAAAAATATTAAAATATTCATAATTTGTTTGAAATGTGGCGCCATCTTTTAATATTTTAAGTCTGATTTAACCTAAAAAAAAGTTAACCTAAAAATTTTACCTCAACAATGCCATACAAATATTTCGGAAAAACAACAACTTTTAGAGGCAAAACCCTATGGGAAATCTTAGGAAATTTAAAAAACTTAGGAATCGGACGTGTTATAGTCCGAAGTGCTTTTGAAAAATATCCTGAACCTTCCTTCATAAAAATAGTTAAGGTTGAAACTTTGCCGTCACCAAAAGAACCTTCTATTGATGTAATAACATGATTTTAAATTTTCCATCATTTTAAGTAACTAATTAATTGTTTTAGAATGTTCGTAAAGTTAAAGTTTTAGTGGAAAAAACTTTTAGAGGAGTAAAATCACCTAATCTTGCAACGATAGAGTCGAGTTCTTATAAAACGGATTACAGATTACTTTCAAAAGATGAAGAAGCGGAATATTGCAAAATTGAGAAAAAACCTGAAGTACAAATGAAAATTTTACCAAGAACAATGGCTTTACCACCGTTATTAAAAGAAGTGATAATTCGAGAAATGAAAGCTGAAGGAAAAATAGTAAAAGATGAACCAATGATCGAAATTGTTTATAATAGGCATGTGATTAAAAATAAAAAAATTAATACTAGAATTGCTAACGAAGGTGAAAAACCAAATGTTGAAATTAATATTGGTTTAGGTAAACCGATTTGTTCGCGACTTTATAAAGGATTAGAAATATAAATTTTGATTTTGAAAAAAATATATATTATTTAATAAATAGTAAAGATGAATTAATGGTAACATTCATTGTCTTCATTTTTTTCCCGACAAACACACCAAGGTGGAATTGTTGATGTCGTCTCCTTTAATTGTAATCTATCCTCTTCAAGAGCTCTCCAAAATTGTCTCACTTCTTGCACATCATCTCTCCTTCTTACCCAATAACCCCTCATGTAAGCTTGAATTTTTAAAGCTGCATAATCTTTACTCCAAATCCATGAAAATGGAAAGAAAGGTCTTGGACTAAAACAATAATTGAACTCTAATAAAGATATATTAATTTTTTTTTAATAATTAACTGCGTTTTAAGACTTTTTTTTACCCAATCCATATCGAAAAGATTCGTCCAATTATCTTTTCTTTCTGGATGTCTAGGATTTAAATTCCATAGTTGTTCCGCTATAAAATCCATTGGGTTATACGTGGATTTATGGTACTAAAAAGATTATTTTGAAATTTTACATTGAATTATGCTTTATTTTTACCGTCATGCTCTTTGTTTCTTTTGCTTTTATAAACATTTTTTCTAAAATATCGAGGAGAATAATAAAAATTTCTTTATCTAAATAATCCACCCAACGATCTTAAATATAAATATAATCAATTAATTTTCAGTTATTTATAGGGTGCAACAGAAACTTTCTTTTCATTTCATTATATTGGTAATTGGAAATAATTTTGTAATTGGGCTCCTACCAAGAGCATCATCGAGGAATTGCTGCGCTCGCAAGGTATGGATCAAAGATTTTTGAATATATTGATAAGCTCAGGTAGTTTTTAAGTATGTTTATTAAGTATTTTGGTGTTGTTTGTAGATCAATATGATGAGAACCTCTGATTCGCAGCGTTGGCGGTGCTGGAAGATTTGAACTAACTGAATGGCAAAACGAAGATCGAACGACCCAACCCAACTCAATCCTTCCCAGTGTTGTTAAATACCTGAGTATTTATTTTCAAGGGAAAATTCCCTGGATATATACCCGGGGGTATTTACCCAAGATGGTATTTAGAGGTATTTATAAAATTTTATTTAAATTGAGTTGATGGCAGTTTTGCAATTACTTCGAGAATGGAGAGTCCATTATCGATACACCAAACTTATTTATAACATTTACAAGAATGCTACAATGACGGTAAAATTGCATGAAAGTACTGAATATCCATTGGGCGTGGGGTAAGAAAAGTCGATATAATGTTGAACCCAAATTGTTCATCACAGTCCTGGAGATTACGTTTAAACAACTGGATTGTACCCAAAAAGGTATAAACATTGATGGCAACACCTAGGTAATTTGCGCGGATGATATAGTCCTTATTTCGGATAGCCTTGGAGAGATGAAACTGATGTTGAACGTATACAGGAGGCATGTGCAAGAGTCGAGCTAAATATCAACAAAATTTAGGACAAATCTTGTTCCAAGGTTTAACATCAATATTGGTGATGATGAATACTTCTATCTTGAATACTTTCGATGGTATGTTATTAATTTCTGGTGCCTTTCCATGTTTTGACGCAGTGATTGCGTTTTGAACATCACTGATTGATATAGGTTCCATGACACTATCCTTTTTTTGGTGCGACGGACTGCTGTCTATTTCCAAATTAGTTTCTATGCTTAATAGGTTTTGGAAATAATTTTTCCAAATGTCATTTCAGTATCACATATTATTTTGTTCCATCTCAGCATATTGTCTTAGCTGTCTAACAAATTTATACACATTCTTGGTGTTATTAGCTTTAAAATGTACATATATTTCGGGAAAGTTTATATTTTCACTACCGACCATTTTCGTTTACGTAATACTCTTCGAAAATATTTAACGATTTCTTTAACGCTTGAAAAACAACTTTGAAAGTCCTGAATTAAGTATAAGTCTAATACTAATAACTAAATTCAGTTTTTGTGCTTCATTAATTCTTGTTGTTTGATTCTTTTCTAGTCATATTATTGCACTTCCATCAAATCCAAGATTCCAAGGTCCATGAGATTGTTGATTTTCAATTGAAAATTAAGTAGTTCTTTTATTCAGGTTGTAACCTGTTTTTTACGCATCATTTATGGTGTTTCATTAGAGCTGGAAATCCAACTTCCTGGTCTCCCGGGATCTCTTTCTAGCTAATCTTTGGTCTCTTGCTGTCTTAATCAGCCAGGTTTCTTCTGTTCTTTGAAAGTATTCATTAATTTTTTTTATTTTTCCCCTAGCAAATCTCATGACATCTCCGAATCCACAAAATTCTCTCAATTTTGTTCCTAACTCTATCTCTTCTTGTCTTTTCCACTATTGTTCTTAAAGTACTCATCTCAGTTGGTTCGCATCACAGCCATATATCTTGGCCATGAGGTTCGTGTATCGAGAGATGATAATCAAACTAGCGAAGTAAACAGAAGGATGATACTCGATATTCCTGTATATTTGAAAAGATATCATCATTGATCCTTCCTGATGAAGACATCCATAGTCCACGATGCGCCGTTAAAAAATATAAATGCAAGAAGGATGCACTGCCGAGGAGCTGTAAGAGGCAATCAAGAAAGTGTGAAGAAAGCTATTTTGTTGGTTAATGCAGTAGGAAAGAAAGTAACTTTCTTCTGTGTATAGTTTCAGATTTGGGATTGATAAAAGAGCTAATATTGCTAGAGAAAATTAACAGATACTTTTTAAGCAACTTTTGAATGTAACTAGAGGAAGTCTTTGTAAAGTTGGTGGCAACTTATTGAATACTTGTGGCACTAAATTTGACCTCTCTGGATATCTCACAGGCTATCGAGGGCCTGTAATATTATGAAAGAGTAAATCTTTGTTGCGCGTATTTTAATTGTAGAACTTTTTGCGTATAAAAATCAGAAAAATCAGGATATTTAGTCTTAAAAACCACGCTTTAAATTCTTCACTGTATTTCATGCTATCCAAAATGATAGCTTTGTGCTCTAGTTTGAAAACATAATAGTAGTACTCGCACCGTTCTAAGTAAGTAAGGCGTAGGTTATAAGAGTTTGGCAGATGAAAATATGATTGCATTTGGGACAGATTCTACCTCAGCGCTGTCAATATGAATGCTAGTTTTCTATTTTTGTTTATTATTCACCACATAGTCTTGTGTATGCGGTTTTTAAGGTACTCTATACATCAATATCCTCTGCACTTTGGATTCATGGGCCTTTCTTTTGTATCTTGCCCAAAGCCCATAATCTGACGTCTCGCGATGGGTCTATAACACTAGTGACTCTAGAAAACTTAGGATAAACGTTAGGATTATCAGTCGTAGCATCATTACGAAGATTTATAGGCATACTAAGACTTGTTTCGACAGCGGAAGTAGAAAAATTAATGTTCCTCCTGATAGGCCGATTCCATCTCGGAACACTATTCTTTTGTGAGTTTCAATAGTCCAAAGGGGGAAAATCTGTTCCTGTACTTATTTTATATTTATAGTACTGTTGGAAACACCAACACAGAGAAAATTGTAACCAATCCGACGACTAACACTGGGATTATACCAGCGTTGCTGATTGCCGTAAAACTCGCTTAAAAATTCGAGACAAAAGAGATGAGTCAATCTATCATACAAGACATCATATTTTCTCTGTTGTATTTAAGCCGAGGTTGCTTGCGACCGAGGCGCTATATTTAATAATATCTTGACACAAACCTTCGAGTATGCGCGCCAGATTTTATAACACGAGCGGGCACGTGTCATAAATTTTATGATATCAGGTCCGTATTATCCGTTAGGTCCGTTTGCAGAGGAAAAGTTTTGCTTGGAAAAAGGTGATGTGGTAATGCTAGTGCAATACTAGAACTAACACTAGACTGAGAACTAGAAACATTCGGATTTAGCCGCACGTCTCTCAAGACGGCTAAACCCGAATGATTCTAGTTGTAGGTCTAGTGTTAGTTCTAGTTTTAGTTCAATAAAAATATGCAACATAGTGGTTTCTTATGCTAACTAGCGCTACCTGCCATTGTCACTAGTTACAGTGCCGGCGCTAGCAACTGGAGCGCCAGGGTGCGGGAACCTGAGTGGCGCCCCCCTAGCGGAATTTTTGGGCGGAATGCGGGGGGGGGGACGCCCAAAATGTGGGGGAAAAATTAAAAAATGAATTTTAATTAAAAAAAAATATATAATCAAAGAAATATAAATAAACTTCAAAAAGACTGGAATAATCATAATCCATACTTCAGCAAAAATTTAAGAATTATACCGGTGAAAAACCAAACTTAAGGGAATAGTCGGGAATACTCTGGTCAGAAGGTTAATTTGCAAGAAAAAGTCTGAAATTGGAATAGTTATAAACTAGACTTCAGCAAAAAACCGGAATTACATTGTTCAAAGTCCCCATGAAGTCTGAAATTACTGTTCAGAAAACAAAAAATTGATTATAAACCAAACATGATTTTTCATGGCAATACTTATGTGTTCAATAAAAGAATGCGAAGAATATGAACAAGAAACCAATGGACTTGTCTTGTTATTGCACAGGACAGGAAATCACTAATACGGAAACTTTGCCAATGCAGGATAAACACAAAAGCAAAGTAACAGCTGCAGAAATGAGGTACCCGGTGGTACAAGATCCGTATAGATAATAAGAGGCTCCTAGAAAGATGATGATAGACACGCAGAAAGAAGTAGCTGTCAGTATCAAGAACAAAACATACATAACGTTGGCAGAAGACTAGATACTGCTTCTAAAAATCTAAATACTGCTTTCTGAAGACTAGATACTGCTATGGAAGATTAAATACTGCTTTCTGAATACTAGACTGCCGACAGGTCTAAATACAGCATCTGGAACACTAAATACTGCTTTCTAAAGACTAAAATTGCTTTGTGGAGACTAAATACTGCTTTCTGAAGACTAGATACTGCTGACAGGTCTAAGTACTGCAAAAGAAAGATAAGATATTGTTGGAGAAAACATACATAACGTTGGCAGAAGACTAGATACTGCTTCTAGAAGACTAAATACTGCTTTCTGAAGACTAGATACTTCCGAAAGGTCTAAATACTGCGTCTGGAACACTAAATACTGCCTTCTAAAGACTAAAATTGCTTTATAGAGACTAAATACTGCTTTCTGAAGATTAGATACTGCTAACAGGTCTAAATACTGTAAAACAAAGATAAAATATTTTGGAGAAAACATACATAATTTTGGCAGAAGACTAGATACTGCTTTCTGAAGACTAGATACTGCCGACAGGTCTAAATACAGCGTCTGAAACACTAAATACTGCTTTCTAAAAACTAAAATTGCTTTGTGGAGACTAAAGACTGCTTTCTGAAGACTAAATAAGGCTAAATAAGGCTAAATACTGCAAAAGAAAGATAAGATATTGTTGGAGAAAACATTAAAAAAGCGCCGGCGCCCCCTTTTAAGCGGCGCTCGGGTGCAGTGCACCCCTTGCACCCCCCGGTAGCTCCGCCTCTGACTAGTTAGATAGATAGTACTAGTGCAATATTAGAACTAATATTAGACCGAGAACTAGAAACATTCACATTTACGGCCGTTAAACCCTTTCAAATGCATAATATAAGGAGATATATGACAGCGCGCCCGCTCGAAGGTTAATGAAGACAGAAATATTACTGTCTTGGTATTGCAATTGCTAGCATATTAACACAAAATTCATTACCTATATTGACAACGAAATACTGAAAATGAAATTATCAGAAAAGAGAAAGAAAGTTTCTTTATCGCACCTACTTTATATTATTTACTCTTTAATAATTCACAATCATCTTGTTTTGATCGGAGATATTTTTGCATTTTCTCTTGTTGATCTTTAAACTCTTTTTGTATCTGTTCAAGGATTACCACATCGTTTTTTGGTTCTTCATCACTTTCCCATGTATCTTCATCAGATTCAATACTCTCTTGCATAAACCTTGCAGGCCGCGTTGTTGTAAAACAAGGCATTTTTTTGAGCATGTTTCTTTTAATATAGTTTTATCTAACTTTTAACGATACTTTGACAAATAATGCCAAAATTGAATTAAAATTAATAAATTGGTTAACTAGATCGTTTAAATTCTTAATTTATTATAAATAATTAAATTTATAAATAATGTACAAAAATATTAAAGCTACAAACTAAGAGAAACAAGAATGATTTAAAACTGTTGTGTAACGTGTTTTATCCAATCTAGATAATGAGCAACTTTAACATAAACTCCTGGTACACCGACTTGTCCACATCCAATTCCCCAACTAACAACACCAACAACCTTCCAAGATCCGTTTCTTTCGCACACCATCGGACCACCTCCGTCACCTTTACATGCGTCTTTACCTTCTTCCCCACCAGCGCAAACAAATCCAGGGTGGAGTTTGAATCCGTAACCTAATCGAGTATTTTGTAGTTGTCTTTGACATTGATCGTGTCCAACAATTGGTACGTCGACTTCTTTTAAGATATTTTGGTACTTTCCGAAATCACCAAAAGCGTCTTTTCCCCATCCGGTAGTCCAACATCTCGTTCCGGTAAAGTCTTCGTATGGAGATGGGAGACAAGCGGGGCTAATATGAGGGTGCTTTGCGAAATCGACGAATTTGTCCATTCGAAGAATTGCGAGATCATTGTAAAGAGTTCCAGCATAAAATTCGGGATGAACAACGACATTTTGAACATCTCTTTCGATATAAGGGAAGAATTCAACGTCGTGATTTACATCCCATTCACCAAGACGTATTCTAAGATCATATGCGGAATATCTAGATAAGAAAAGGGGGTTAATACGATTTTAATTAAGTTATTTTAAGTTAACTTACTGTTTAATGCAATGAGCTGCTGTTATGATGTGTAAATGATCGATGAGGGTTCCACCGCAAACGAAAACGCTTTCTTTGGGGTCTTTCTTTAAAATGGCAACTTGCCAAGGATATTCGCCGAATTCGCTATCTCCATCGACGTAAATAGGATTTTTAATTCTTCCTGTGATTCCTTGTCCGTTTCTGGTTCCGCATTGGCGTTGGGTTGGAGTTGGGATGTTTGGGCGAAGAGGTCTTCGGCAACAAACGTGTCTTGGCCCGCAAGTTTGTGGGCGACCAAATCCGTTTCCGAAATAACTTTGCCTCTGATTAAAATAAATTGAATTAATATGAATCAAAAAAAATTAATAAAAAAGAATGATTTAAACTTTGGATGTTGTTGTTATATGTTTCTTTGTATGTTGTTACCTTATCAATACTTCTTTGAGATGTTTCATTGAAATTTTTGTTTTCAACACTTCTTCGTTTTCTGTCATTTGGAAATTTAACTTTTGAGTCATCCAAATTTTTTCCCGCTCTACTGGCCGGGTTGCCATAAGAATCTTTTAATCCAACCCCAAAATCACTTAAATCTCTCGCGTATCCGTTATTATCATTTTCGTATTTATTTTGGTATTGATCAAAAATGCTTTGACTTTGAGTGTTATCGTTATTTCTTCCGTAAAATTCGTCACCAAAGCCGGTGTATTCACCAATATCATCGATGTATTGTGGTTTATGGTGGTGTTGATGATAATGTTGTACTTGAGGAGGAGGAGCATGATTCACGTAGTGATGTGGTGGATGATCTAAATAAGGACCGTTGTATTCATGAATTGGAGGATGAATTTGTGGGCGTCCATAATGAGGTCCGTTGTAATAATTTGGCCCGTAAGGTTTGTAATGGTGATAATGTTCGTGTTGATTAAAAATTAATCCTTTTTTGTATGCTAAGAAGTCTTGGACTTTATTAACTAAGTGATTGTTTGGGGTTACGTGGAGATTTACGAAAGGTTTTAAAACTTTTTCGCCATAATCGTTCTTGGTGACTTGAAGGGCAACCAAAGGGTTTACTGAAACTAATCCTAAGTTGATACCGTTTCCTCCCCCTTGAGGATTTCCTAAGTATGGTGGGTAATGCGGGTATGGATATGGTTGATGGTCGTACTGATTGGGAAGGCCAAAGGAGACTCCGAACGTGGGCTTTATGTTCTTTGTGATATCACCCAGTTCGCGCTGGAAGATAATTTTTTGGAGTTAATTCATGGAACAATTAATCCCCCACTCTTTATTATTTTAGTCAATTTTAGTTCTCTTCGTGCGTAGTTTTTAAAAAAACAACATTAACATATAACAACAACCTCCTAAATTAAAACATTTCTTTGAATTTGTTATTGTTAATATTGTTAGTTTTTGAATTAATCAACAAAGAAATTTTTTTAAAATCTAATAATTACTTACTCCTTCCGCCGTTTTAGCACCTTCATCACTCTTCTTTTCAACTTCCCTCTTCGTCCTTGTTTCTTTGCCTCCATTCGTACTATTTAGAGCTGGCGTCCCTTTAGGTACTCGAATAACCGTCATGTTTCCGTTTGCATCGGTTAAAACTCTTTCTTCCGTTTCAACGGGTTCGGCTTTAATATCGCTTTTAAGACTTCGCGGATCTAAAGCGAGGAGGAGGTCGTCTTTTCTTCCTATGATTTCGTGCGATGGGCATTGATCGAATGGGACGCACACGCAATCGAAGTTTTCGGCACGAGCAGATTCGAATCCTTGGTATTTATCGTCGTTGGAGATGCTGTTCGATTGGAAGGTGTTTGTGTTAAGCTCTTTTTTGTAAAATTGGGAGTTGGAGCTTCCATATTGACCCACGGTTGAACCGATGGAATTTGTGTATAAAGATGAACCCCCAAATGTTTGTGGACTTAAACTGTGAATTCCTGATGGTTTTGTTGTGAATGATCCCAAACCCCCTGAGCCATAATTTGCGATTGATTGACCTCCATAACTGTTTCCTCCGTTAAAGAGACTTCCAGATGATGGGTTTAAAGAGTTTGAGCCATAATTATTGGCACCGTTAAAAAGATGTCCTGATGGATTTAAAGAAGCAAAAGTGCCAGCCCCAGCTAAATTAGCTACGTTTCCTCCTAAATGCGAAGATGAAAACGAATTACTTCCTCCAAAACTTGAGCTTTCAAACCCAGCGCTTGAAGATAACAAAGTACTTGGTTTAAAGTTGTTGTCTTTTTCGATTAAAGCAGCCCCAACGCTCTCACTGACTAAAGGAATTGTTGCAATAGGAACTTTTCCTCCAACTCCATTTTCGGCGTGATGGAAATGATGGTGAACGTGTTGTTGCACTCCTGCACCTGTAGCAGAACCTCCTTGAGCATTTACGATAACTTCAACGGGCTTTTTCTCTTTATGGAACGATCCATGCTCAATTTCGTATGGGAATTCACCACTAATTGGTGGTTTAGAATACAAGATTTCTGAAGAATCAAACGAAGATGATCCGGAAGAAATAAAAGTTTTATCAAAGTATGGTTTTGGGGGTGGCGATAATTGTGGACCATATCCTTTACGAGGTGGACCATGAATTGGTGGTCCATTAAAAGGTGGGCCATGAATTGATGGTCCATTAAACGGTGGTCCATGAATTGGTCTATTTGGGTATGGACCAAGTTTAGGTGGGAAAGGAACTGGTTTCGGTGGTCCATATCCTTGCCCTCTCCCTGGCGATTTAAGAGGAATCGTTGGAATTGGACGCCCAACCGGATTAATCGCAACGGGTTGAGCATAAACCAAATCTTCAGGAGCAATATAAGGACGCTTACCATCACACTACAACCAAAATAATCATCAAATAAACTCAAAAACACCCCCCAAAAAAATAAACATACCTGCATCAACCCCAAACTACACAATTTATCTCGAATTACATTTCTTGCTTCGCTATCATCACCACTTTGAATAGCCTCTTGTAAACTAGGATCGCTGTAAACTTCATCGAATTCTTTCAAGTTTCTTCCTTCCCGTGAAGAGCTTAAAATCGCATCGACGACTTCATCGACATTAGTAACGTTGTAATTTGATTCTTCGATGTTCTCCGAAGGCTCAGCTAATAAATCTTCACCAGTTAACAACAACGATTGTTTCTCCCCTTCCTTATTATCCCACGACCACGATTGTTGTTTATCTTCGCACGAAGAAAGCGCGAAAAGCGCTAAAATAAACACCCCAATCTTCATCTTTCTAAACAACAAAAAAAAATTAATTCTTAATCGTTTCAAAATGAAATATGTGACGAAATTATAAGTGAAAGTGAGAGTGAAATTTCTAAATATTATTTTTATTTGACGTTGAACGTTCGAGTTAAAAGAGGTCGTAAGACACTTTCTTCTGCTTTCTTTGTATGCTAATCATGCAAAAACAACATCTTATCATATTATGTAGGCGTTGATTTTGGAGTTACGTAATTGGGTGGCTTTCGAATTTTTCTTTTCGTGTTTGAAAGTTTGTTGATGTCATCTAGTTGGTGTTTATGTCGGTGAAATTAGGAGATCAACCGTGAAGAACGTAATACTTCGAAATGTTAATGAACTCCCTGGGAGAAAGAACCTTGGCCTTACAAAGTGCAAGTGAGAAAGAGAATGTGAATACTTTCACTGGAATCGTATTGTTGTATCTCCTCCAACAGAGAATAAGCAAAAATAGGTCTAGTTTGAATTTAACGAGACGAAGAAAGGAAAGTTACTTATTCTTAAACTTTTTTTCTTTTGATGATTAACAAAAATTATGAATAAAATTTTAATAAATGAAATTTGATTAATTTTGATTTCTTACATTTTTAATCCTTATTCAAAACACTTTTTGACACACCAGAATGAAAAATTGGATCCACTCAAAACGCGTATCTCTTTTATATCAGGCTTGATGATTCCACCACTAAATCCACAACGTGTGGGATTAGGTTTCACACTTTCTCTGCTTTAACGTTGCACTCACTGATGTCTGTACAATTCAACTTTCGTTTATATATTACTGGTAGTTTGGGGCAGAGCAGAGGGATGCAGATTTTGGTGGAAGGGCGACCAGGATCTGATTTTCCAGTGGTTGAGAAATGGTTATTTTCGATGAATTACGTGTCATGTTAGATAAGTTACAAAATTCATTGATTACTTTTTATTTTTACGAATTTACTTTTCTTAGTTATCTTACACCATAAGAATTTATTGTAATTCATTCATTTATAATTTTTTCAGGACAACTTTTACATTTTATTATTGATTGTTATATATCATATCTTTATCTCTAAAAATAAAGCTTGTACACTTTTTGGAAATTGCTCGATTTTCACTCAAAATCATATTTTTCTCTCAAATCATCATCCTCAATTATATTCTTTTCTGGACTATCTGTAAGTTATATTACTAATTATTATATATCAGTATAAAGAACAAGATCTTATCTTTAAAACGATGGAACAACCACGTCTTTATCGCAATTAATAAAGTTAGAATTTGAAAGAACCATATCTTTATCTCTAAAAATAAAGTTTGTACGATTTTTTTAAATTTCTCGATTTTTACTCAAATTCACAGTTTTCTCTTAAATTCATCATCTCAACTTATAATTTTTTCTGGGCAATTTTTAAACAATATTATTGATTATTATATATCACCTAAAGAACAACATTTTATCTTTGAAATGATGAAATAATTAGATCTCTATTTCTATAGGTACAGCTAATAGAATTTTCCAAAAATCTTACGATTTTAGCATCAAGCAGTGTTAGATTTAAAAAATCATAATAATGAGATTTATGGAAAATAAGAAATTATTTATGGCACATTAAATCTTCATTAAATTCGCTTTAAAATGCTTCTTATTTCATGATCATATCGTACTTAGTTTTTGAGATACGATTTTTTTAATTCGATATTCCCCATTTAACTTTTACAACTACCAAAAACCAGAGTTAAATAAAAAAAATCATTGCAAACAAATTGAGAAAAACAGAAAATTTACATTTATAACATTAAAACTAGATTAAATTTCCTTTAAAATGTCTTATATTTTATTACAATATCTCAACTAGTTCTTGAGATATATTTTTTTTTAATTTGTGTTTTTATAAGCATAACATGAAACAGGTAGGGTTGGATTTAAAAAATCATAACATCGAGGTTTATGGAAAATAAGAAATTATTTATTTCACATTAAATCTTCATTAAATTTGCTTTAAAATGCTTCTTATTTCATGATGATATCTTACTTAGTTTTTGAGATATGATTTCTTTAATTCGATGTTCCCCGTTTAATTTTTATAACAATTAGTACGCAGAGTTGAATAAAAAAAATCATTGCAAACAAATTAAGGGAAATTGAAAATTTATATTTATAACATTAAAACTAGACTAAATTTGCTTTAAAATGTCTTATATTTCATTACGATATCTCAACTAGTTCTTGAGATATAAATTTTTTAAATTTATACTTTTATAAACATACGAAACAAACAGTGATGGATATAAAAAATCGTAACAATGAGATTTATGGAAAATAAGAAATTATTTATTGCACACTAAATCTTCATTAAATTCGTTTTAAAATACTTCTTATTTCTTGATGATATCTTACTTAGTTTTTGAGATACGATTTTTTTAATTCGATCTTTCCCATTTAACTTTTACAACTACCAATAAGCAGAGTTAAATCAAAAAAATCATTGCAAACAAATTAAGAAAAATAACAGCTTTATATTTATAACATTAAAACATTTCATTATGATTTTCAAATTTTGTAAATATAAATTCTTCGAAATTAATTCAAAATCTGTGTCGCTGAGGATTGAATAAAAAATTAATTGCATAATGCCAAAAACCCAACAGTCTTGACTTCATTCCTCAAGGTTGGGGAATACCTATACTTGAAGATATGCCAAAATAATAATCGCCTGACCTAAATTTGCTTTTCGCCCACTAACATAATCGTACATAAACCGAGAAGAAGAAATTCTAACACAAGAAAAGAAATTCTAACAAGACTTATTTTTATTTTGATTCTTAACCCATCAACTTGATGAATCATTACTTTCTCTTAACGTCTTTTTGAATTAGCATTCCATCAATACACGAAATTATCACGGTGACATAACACTTTATATCTTTGTTTTGTTTCTTCTTCTTCGAATTCTTCTTTTTATCACTCATTTTCCTTGGTGGGGTCGTTGACTTAGAAGAATTTCTCTTCTCTGCGCTTAGTATCCGAACGAGAAGCGACCGCCGTGTCTGGTTTTTGAGCAATTCGATTGCACCCCGGGATTCCCGACCTCAAAGCGGATCTGTTCTGAGCTTTCACTTTCATTGCGTGCTTCACATTAAACTTATTTTTCGTTACATAACCGTTAAAGTGTTACTTTGGAAAAACCTGTTAATAATAAGTTTTTTAGAAAATTTATAATGGATTAGGATGAAATTGGTTTTCTTTGAAAAGAAAAATTTTAATAAATTTGGTGGCCCACCAAGACTTTCGGCTGATTCAACAGAAAGATCCGGGAGAAAGTAATAGGTTGGCGGGCGATGTGCTCATCTGAGCAGAATGAAAAGAAATGCGAAAAGTTAACATCTCTTAAATGAGTTGGGAATAATTAGGAGTTTTGTTAACAATGTTATTGTGGAATTAACTTTCTAATGAGACACAATATTCTGTTTTGTAACTTTGAAAAATATCATCATCAACAGTTATAGATTCAAATAAAGCTTGTTCCATCTCTTGTTTAGATCTAGTACTCAAACAATTTTTAATCAACAAAATAGTTTTCTTTTTTAAAATCTACAACAAAATTTATTTAACTTAAAATAAATTCTTGGTTCGGCTTTTATTTCAGAGAGGGCACCTCATATTTCGAAGTGTTAACTTAGCTGCATCCTGTAAATCCCCTGTAGATAAATCAATTTATTATAGTTCATTATTAATTAAGAAAAGGGTTTCTATTTTATTAATTATAATTAACTTTGTGATGAAAAGACGAAGTAATTAAATACTTCTTTTCAATGTTGTCTGCGACGTCAGTGTTCGCATAAAAAGACTGAACCAAATCGGTCGCTTTTTGTGGTCACGGCCTTGTGACTCCACCCAAAGTCGCGTGTTCCTCGTGATCTTGATCTTTAAAAGTGTCCGGGCGAGGACTCAAGAATTAATAAAAAAAATACGATGTGAAAAGAGGCTGTTCTAAATTATTAATAACTTAGTTATGAAAAAAATTGTTGTTTTTGCAAATTCTAGTACTTGAAGAAATTAAGGTTGTTTGAACGATGTGTTTAGGGTCTTAAATGTCACGATAATGAAAGGAAAAATTTTACCTTAAACTGGTATCGGACTGGATTTCGAATCGAGTTTAAGGTAACAAAGTGGGCGGATCCCATGAGTATAAAAGATTGATAGCCGAAAATCTTAACCATAGTTCAAGTCGAATAACCAAACCGACACACAGACCTACAACAAAATGTTCAAATTGGTGGTGTTGTCCGCATGTCTGGCTCTTGCCTGTGGTGCCCCTAGCTTGGTGCATCACGCCCCAGTAGCCGTTGCATATTCAACCCCAATTGTTAAATCAACCGTAATCGAATCAGTTCCATCTTCAATTAGCCACCACAGCAGTTCGGTTGTTCATGGTGCCGCTATCGCCACTCCAGTCATCACTCCAGTCGTCAAAGCTGTAGAAACTGTGGTACCAATCGCGAAAACTGAAGTAGTTGGCAGTGTGTCTTCAATCAGCCACCACAGCAGCTCTGTGATTCACGGAGCCGCCGTAGCAGCCCCAGTTGTTGCCGAAGTTAAAGCCGCTCCAGTTGTTGCCGAAGTCAAAGCCGCTCCAGTTGTTGCCGAAGTCAAAGCCGCTCCAGTTGTTGCCGAAGTCAAAACTGCTTCAGTCGCTGAAGTTAAAGCTGCCCCCGTTGTAATCGACGTCAAATCTGGTTCCGAAGAAAAATCAGTTGAAGCTCATCCGGTAGTTCCAGCTGTAGTTGCAACCAAAACTGTTGTAGAATCTGCACCATCCTCAATCAGCCATCATTCTAGCTCTGTCGTACATGGTCACGCCATCGCTGCTCCAATTGTTAAAACTTACGTTCAACCAGCTCATGTTGCTGTAGCTCATCCAGCTCCAATTGTTAAAACTTACGTTCAACCAGCTCATGTTGCTGTAGCTCATCCAGCTCCAATTGTAGCTCATCCAGCTCAAATTGTAGCTCATCCAGCTCCAATTGTAGCTCACCCAGCTCCAATTGTAGCTCATAGAGCTGCTGTTGTAGCACATGCAACTCCCGTTTTAGCACATACTGCTTATGCAGCTCCAGTAGTAGCCCACCCGTGGTAAATTTTTAAAATAATATAAATTCGATCTGTACTGATACAAAAATAAAAAAAAAACAATAAACATGATTTTTAATTTTAATTCTCCCAAACAAAATAAAATAAATAAATCAATAACAATTTTTGCATTCCTGCATTGCAAATTTGATTATAAAGAAAGAATTGATTATGTAAAAATGTCATTAATTAAAGAATGGATGCAAATAAGGTTTACTTGAATGCAGATTTCATTCATATATCCGGTTTGTTGGTTAGTTAGGTGATATTTCTATATTTCTCCTGATTACCTTGTGACATTTTTCTATGTAAATCGTCGGGTAAAAGTAACGCGGGTAAGTTGATATCAAGTGGTAATGTGATGCAAAAATGTGTCACGTTGCATGTTGACATTGAGGACCACTGGTGGTCGGTATATAAGGAGAAAAGTCCCAAGTTCCTCTATTAGAGTTCTCTTCAACACTCGCACTCCGAAAACCGGGACATAAAATGTTCAAACTTGCCGTATTCGCCGTTTTAGTGGCCGTGGCAGTAGCCAGGCCGAGTCTAGTTCACGGACCTGCCATCGCAGCAGCCCCCGCTGTTATTGCCACACCCACAGTTGTTGGACATTCGACTTCCGTTAGCCACCAAAGCAGTTCCGTAGTGCATAGTGCTGCTGTCGCTGCTTCAGCCGTAGTTGCAGCCCCAGCTGTTGTCGCCGCCCCTGTAGTTGCTGTTGCTCCAGCTCATGGTTTAGTACCAGCCCCCGCTCAAGCTTCTGCCGTTGCTTCAGCGAGTGTCGTTGGATCCAGTGCTGTAGCTCATAGTGCTGTCGTGGGAGCACCCGTTCTTGCTGCAGCACCCGCAGTTGTTGCTGTAGGTCATGGACTTGGTCATTATTAGATTAATGAGAAAAATGTTGTAATTTTTAGAGTTTATTCGGATTTATTGCTCTAATTTTTTTGTTATAATTTTGATGTAAGTATGTGTAAATAAAAAATTGTAATAATAAATTGATGTTTAATTTAAATCTAATACCATATTTAATTAATATTATGAACAAATATATGATGTACAGAATTTTTTTTTATGTTGTCGAAAAAATTAAATTTACAGTTTCCTGTAAATTACGGTACTATAACTACAAATTAAAAAAAAACAAATTTCTCCAATCCAAAACAATGCAATCCATTAAATATTTCCGTATTAACAGTTGGTGTAATAAACATAATTATTTGTTTTTAAATACCAGAATAATAATACCACGGAATTTAAATACCGCCTCGTAATTTACAGGAAACTGTAAATTTCATTTCTTCGACGACACTAGATTTCGGCGGCGTTTAAAAATTTTATAAAAAAAGTTTATTTTTAAATTTATTCTAAAACAATAAGAAATAGACCTGTCGAACCCTATATTTTTGTAATCAGAAAGAAATAACGAATTTAATAAGCAAATAATCATTTAAAAAAACGAAAATTGTCATAATATCTCAAAATCTAAAGCCGAAAAATTTTTTTGACTACGTCATTAAATTCTCTATAAAAAACTGTCCATATAATGTCTTAGTTATAATACTCCACCTATAATAATAACCAAGATAATTGCACTTGCTGGTTTTACGATATTTTCAATTTTAGCCTCTAGGAGAAAAACAAAAGACGATAGCGATTTGAGGTTTTCGACATTGGAATTTATTTAAAAAAAGAGATCGAGACATGTAAGCTACTTTTTTTCTAACTCTTATAGTTTCCGAAATAGCCTATTCAGACATCGAATTTGAACCATCCTGTATAATATAAAAAAAAAATGGAGCTGTAAAGTCAGTAATGAATTGAACGACAAAGAAACATAGATAATTTTGTGCAGATGATAGATTACAACAGGTTCTTTGAGCAAAAATAATGCAAAGAAAGTGCAGAAAAAGTATTTATCTTAGTTTATGCAAAAGTGGAACATAATCTTTGAAAATTTAGTCAAAAGACTAAAATTTGAGGATAGGAATAAAAGGCAAAATTGAATAAAATATCAGTGTTTGGCAATTTTGGCATAATATTGGAAAGAGATGGAATATGAATTGGTGGAGAGATGAAGAGCAGTGATAATGAATGAGAGCAGCAACGGAGAATGCATGTGGAGAAGAGTAAATGTATTTAAAATATTACATGAGTATACCAGTTGATAGAGAGGTAAAGGGGAATATGCTGTCGTCAGGAAATACTGCATTTAGTTGCAAAAATGAGGAACGGGATAAATAGTTGTTGAGTAAAAGACAACGAAAGGATGTAAGAGTGTATTAAAATAGATGAGAGTCATTAGCACACAGTACTTTAGTACAGAACAGTAATTTTAGTACAGAACAGTAATTTTAGTACAGAAAGTTGCTGGATGAGGGGAAATAATGTCAAATTGTGTCAAAAACTGTAACAAGTCTCAAAAAGTATCAATAAATCTTGGCAATAAACAACAATAAGGTTGAAATGGTAAAAACTGTCAAATAGTGTTACAATATATCAATAAAAACAATAAATCTGTCTAAGGGAGGAAAAAGTTGTCAAAAATATTAAAAGATATCAGATAGTTCTAAAGAGTATTAAAAATTGCTTTAAAAAATTATCAACAAGTTTAAACAAAAAAAGAAAAAAGTGTTAAACGGTGCTACAATGTGGAAAAATTGTGACAATGTATTTAAACAATATCTGATTAAAGGAGAAAGTGTCATAATGGTAAAATATTGCCGAAAGGTGCCTAAAAGTGTCAAGAAGGTACCAAAAAAGGAAAAAAAAAGATGTCGAAAGAGTGACAACATGTTAAAACGTTTCAAAAAGTTTGCAAACATGTTATTTTAATGCATCATTTTAATATGTCGGGTAACCACAATTTAATAAGTACAGTAAAACCTCAATATAACGAATTAATATGGGGAAGGGAGGTTAGTTATAGACTACGAAATTGTTGGCAGCATGATCTACTGTATATGGAAGCTTGTAACCTTTGTTATAGACCGCCCACTTGTTGGCAGCATGAGCTATTGTATCACCTAACTTCTATTCTATATCGTAGAGCCTGCCAACTTGTTGGCAGCATGAGCTATTGTAGCTCAGAACTTCTGTTTTATATCGTAAAGCTTGCCAACTTGTTAGCAATATGAGCTACTACATCTGGATGTTTGTAACGTGTCTCATAAGCTGCTAACTTGTTGGCAGCATGAGCTGTTGTATCACATAACTTCTATTTTATGCCGTAGAGCCTGCCAACTTGTTGATAGTATTAGCTATTCTACCACAGAATTTCTATTCTACATCGTAGAGCTTGCCAAGTTGTTGGCAGCATGAGGTACTTTATCTGGAAGCTTGTAGCATTGCTGATAGACTACCAACTTGTTGGCAGCATGAGCTATTGTATCTCAGAACTTCTGTTCCATATCGTAAAGCCTGCCAACTTGTTGGCAGCATGAGCTACTACATCTGGATGTTTGTAACGTGCCTTATAGGTTTCTAACTTGTTGGCAGCATAAGCTACTTCATCTCGATGTTTGTAACGTGTCTCATAAGCTGCCAACTTGTAGGCAGCATGAGCTGTTGTATCACATAACTTCTATTTTATGTCATAGAGCTTGCCAACTTGTTGACAGTATGAGCTATTCTACCACAGAACTTCTATTCTGCATAGTAGAGCTTGTCAAGTTGTTGGCAGCATGAGGTACTTTATCTGGCAGCTTGTAGCATTGCTTATAAACTGCCAACTTGTTGGCAGCATGAGCTATTGTATCTCAGAACTTCTGGTCCATATCGTAAAGCCTGCCAACTTGTTGGCAGCATGAGCTACTACATCTGGATGTTTGTAACGTGCCTTATAGGTTTCTGACTTGTTGGTAGCATGAGCTACTACATCTCGATGTTTGTAATGTGTCTCATAAGCTGCCAATTTGTAGGCAGCATGAGCTGTTGTATCACATAACTTCTATTTTATGTCGTAGAGCCTGCTAACTTGTTGACAGTATGAGCTATTCTACCACAGAACTTCTATTCTACATAGTAGAGCTTGTCAAGTTGTTGGCAGCATGAGGTACTTTATCTGGCAGCTTGTAGCATTGTTTATAAACTGCCAACTTGTTGGCAGCATGAGCTATTGTATCTCAGAACTTCTGGTCCATATCGTAAAGCTACTACATCTCGATGTTTGTAACGTGTCTCATAAGCTGCCAATTTGTAGGCAGCATGAGCTGTTGTATCACATAACTTCTATTTTATGTCGTAGAGCCTGCTAACTTGTTGACAGTATGAGCTATTCTACCACAGAACTTCTATTCTACATAGTAGAGCTTGTCAAGTTGTTGGCAGCATGAGGTACTTTATCTGGCAGCTTGTAGCATTGTTTATAAACTGCCAACTTGTTGGCAGCATGAGCTATTGTATCTCAGAACTTCTGGTCCATATCGTAAAGCTACTACATCTCGATGTTTGTAACGTGTCTCATAAGCTGCCAATTTGTAGGCAGCATGAGCTGTTGTATCACATAACTTCTATTTTATGTCGTAGAGCCTGCCAACTTGTTGACAGTATGAGCTATTCTACCACAGAATTTCTATTCTACATAGTAGAGCTTGTCAAGTTGTTGGCAGCATTAGGTACTTCATCTGGCAGGTTGTAGCATTGCTTATAAACTGCCAACTTGTTGGCAGCATGAGCTATTGTATTTCAGAACTTCTGGTCTATATCGTAAAGCCTGCCAACTTGTTGGCAGCATGAGCTACTACATCTGGATGTTTGTAACGTGCCTTATAGGTTGCTACCTTGTTGGCAGCATTAGTGAAAGTAAAAATTTACAGATGTAATAGATCTGTAAGTTTGTAACTTTCCTTATAGACTACCTAATTAACTGTATGCTTTTTTTAATGGAAAAAAAGTTGTTAAATTTGTTGAAGGGTACCAAACGATGTCAAAAAGTATCAGATTTTGTTAAAAACTGTCAAAAAGTGTCCAAGAAAGTTTAAAAAAGTACTTGCTAATGGGAGAATGTGTCAAAAAGTGTCAAAATTTGTCAATTAGGTTATAGAAAGTTGTTCAAAGGGGTCAAAAATATCAGAAAGAACAAAAAATATATCAAGGTTGTCAAAATATGTCTTATAATATCAAGAAAAGGTTACAAGCTGTTAAAACGTTGCAAATACCATGTCAAAATGTCATATTACGTAAACGAAAGTTTTTAAATCGGTTAAAGAGTATTGAAAGTTGACGAAAATTGTTATTACAAAATGCCAAAAAGTGTCAAAAAAATATCTGCTAATGGAAAAGTGTCAAAAAATAACAAATCTTGTTAATAAGGTTGTTAAATATGATATATGCCGAAATATGTCAAAAAATTCTCAAATTTGTAACTAAAATAACCTTGTTTGTGATACGAAATAATTTTACGCAGGCTATTTTTGTATTTTTAGCAACACTTTGAACTTGTAGGTTGGGTTACCGATATTTGAACGATTCATATGTGTTTTAAACCTTTTTGCACGCAATGTTACAATTTAATTGAGTAAAATCAGTTCTTAGAATTACACTTTTCTCACAACAATTTCGAAAAAGCATAACAAAACACTTGGAGCGTATGTATTCATTAAAGATGTGAAATTAATAACACATCCACAACATAGTTAAGTGTTTTAACAATATTTTCGTCTTATTTGTAATTTTATAGAAAGTTTTCATTTTGATTCCGTAAAAAGAAATCTTATTGTTAGTAACGATCAAATTAAATATTCAGAGTGCGTAAAGTATCGATTACCATCAACGAATTCGCCGGAATCATTCGTCCATTTCAATATCAATTGCATTGACTGTAACAAAGCCAGTTATGCAACTGGTTGCGTATCGAAAAAAATGTATGCTATAATATATTCATAATGAGGAAGTTGAAATGTCACGAAGCCGCGCCGGTTTATCCAACACTCTAGAAAGACAGTTATTGTTAGTGTTACATGTTGTGTTTCTGCGCTTTATGGACGTTGCGAAACCGACATCGTTACCATTGTTAAGTGGTTTTTGTGAACTTGGATTAAACTATTAACGCGTTGTGCGTTGAAATGTAAAGTATCGTTCGTTTATTTATGTATCCGATTAAATTCGTTTTTTCTTTTTACGCGAATCATTAAGCTTTAGCCTCGTCGTTCGCAGGAAGTCGGCAAAAACCATCAGCAAGGTTGACACGAAGCAGGTCCATATATTTTGTAACCACTTTGCCCACCTTTTTCCTGGTGTCGCCATCGTAATTCAATTCAACTATAAAAGACCCGAACCTCGGTCGTAACGATACAGTTCAACGGACACATCCAGTACAAGAACAACAACAACACAGACCTCAAGATGTACAAATTGGTGGTGTTGGCCCTTTTCTTCGTTGCCGTCTCCGCAGCTCCAAGTCTTTTACATGCACCTCTGGCTTATTCTACGGTCGTAGGAAGCATTCCTACTTCAATCAGCCATCAAAGTAGTTCTGTAGTTCATAGTGCTGCTATTGCTGCTCCAGTTGTTCATGCCGCTCCTGTTGTTGCTACTTATGCTGCAGCACCTTTAATTAGTCATGCTCCTTTCGTTGCTGCTGGTGTACATCCGTGGTAAGGCGATGAAGAGGGAAAAAGAAGATTTATTGTTTTATAATAAATTATAATTCTTTTTTGTATTTTTGTATGAATTAATAATAAAAAGGTGTCTAAATTAATTTTATTGTTTTCATTTTATTTAAAATTTAAATCGAAACATATTAAACGGATTTTAATGTTACGATTAATCTTATTTATGGTATTAATTTAACATATTTAATTTATTAATTATGCAAGTTTAAAAGCCGCAATATTTTTTATTACAAAGTATACCGTGGTATTCAAAGCTCATTAACTTAATAATTGATCTTTAACATAAAGAATGCATTGACCAACCTATTAGACAGTTTCTAGTAACTGTTATTTATTTGTCGGCAATTCCAGTAAGAATAAAAAGGTATCCACGTGTACAAGATCCTTGTTCTGTTCGGGGTTAAAATTCTTTGTTCGTTTAAAATTAGATTTAAAAAAAAATTAGTTCAAATTTGTAATATTTGGTAATATCCTAAAAAAAAATTGGACGTTGTGATATTGGACGGAGTGTCCGTGACTTGGAGTGAGAGAACGGTGTGGCACTAAGGTAAAAGTAGGGGCGTTGTGTTGAGCAAGTTTATCACGAGATCCTCAAAGCGTGTTACGTATCAGCACCTGTCCTTTTCTTCGCCAATACGGCCGAGCGAGATGTTGGAAACCAATAATTTGCAGAGTGCCATTCGCCGGTGACGTATAAAAAGCGAAGTATTGGTGGCCAGTAGGTCAGTGTTTCTGTTGCCCACTTAAGAAGATCTTAGAAAAATGTCGAACATTTTCGGAATCATTTTCGTTCTTGCTTCAATTCTTTCAACGCTGGTTTCAGCCCAATTCATCTATATGGGAAGAATTTACCCCCCAAGTTTTGGTAGATCCAGCGATAGGGAAGCAACTCCAATCATTGAAGAAGGTACGGAACCTCCGGTGATGTTCCCAAGAGCTTTTAATAGCATCCAATTGGAACGTGTTAAAACAGTTCCAATGCCAGGGAGACAAATACCACAAAATCTACCTCAATTTCAACAAGATTTTCAAAATTTTCCACAACCTACGAGTTTTATAGGAAATAGTTTGGAATATCCGTATTTTAATGATCGATTTTAATTAATATTATTATTTATTATTAAAAAAATTCAAAAACGAGTTTTTGTTTCTATTTTACCCCAAATTTGTTTCTTATATTCTTAAAGTTTTCATAATTAAGCTGTTGAAATCGTAACTCTTTCTTTGCTATTCTTTTACACTCATTTATTAGGTAAGATTAAAATGTTGAAATACCCAAATTACATCTTTATTCCATTCATACCAAAATCTACAATGCGTCATTTAAAGGTCGTCATATTTCAAAATACATCACAAAATTATTAATGGATTGTCTTTTCTAGACTGAAACCTCGTCTAGAAAACCATTCTGGTTCGTGCAATATTTCGAATTACGTGTTTACTATTTTGTAAACTTTTAGATACGTGTATTTTATTTTGAAACAGAAAACGATTTCGTTAAAAGTAAAAAAGAACTTTAATTCATTATGTATTCGTGACGCACAAACTTTTCTGAACAAACAATGATTTTTTTTAACTTTATTCATTTTTAACATCAATAAATTATGTTAAAATTTATTTTTGATGCAGCGACATTATCTACGTGTACTTTGTCACGTACAAGAATTCTTGATCTCGTTCCGGAGGTGAGCCATTTTTGCAATGTCATAAATTCTTGGCTTTGGTAGTCGACCGCCACCAGATGGCATAACACCGCCACGCCTGGATTCTATTCGAAGTTATTCCGCGCATATAATACGCTATTACCTAAAATCAGCCAAGTGTATCAACGAGGCGATAGTAAACTGATCGCGTAGGCACCTCTACATGAATCACTTTCAATTTTTTAGTGAAACTTTATATGTATTCGGAAATAATGGGGAACAATTTAAAATAATAAATAGTGTTTTAGAAAATTTCTCGGTTATTACCCAATAAAATTATGAAAAAAAAAAAATTTGGCGATTTCGTTATTGTGACCATCATGGAAACGGTTTATAACAAGGTTGTTGCTTGTCCTCTTTGTGGAACGTGATTGTTGCAGTGAACTTGCACTTAATACCGACCGTAGAAAGTGGATCGAGCGTGTCTCGAATACGACATCAAACTAAACATGTACTGGCGCTTTGCCAGCACTCGATGATATAACAACGTCCAGACTGTAGGAATTTAATTAGGCAACATTAAAAAACCACAATAATTACAAAATTCCATATTATAAAGTAAAATAAAACTCCTTTGGGTATTTAGACTTGCTTTCCACGCCAAAAATGTTATTGAGTTTCCTAATTGTTTGAGATTCGATAATAAAGATGTACCAACCTTCGAAACCTTTAAAAACGTAAAAGGAGCGTAAAGAAAAAGATCGAGAAGAGTGTGCTACAAACTCAAAACATTCTTTTTTTATTCGTTTGTAATAACGTAATTAGATTCGGCTGAAGATGAGCTTGTAGCTCGAAACTAGTTCCGTTTAAATTAAACTTATAGCAAGTAAGAAGTTTTTATTTTCTTTCTTATGTTCTTTTTTTTTGATTGTATGAATTAAGTAGTGTAGTATATGTTTTTAGAACATCTTTAAGAATAATTAATATTTTTGTAAGGTAACAACTATGTAAAATATAATTTCCACGAGAACGTCGTGATGTTAATTAATACTATTTTGAAAAAAATATTAAAATATAAAGCGAAATATTAGGGGTTATAATTTTATTATTGTTAGGTTATCCAACTTGACTCGGTTACCATGGTGATTAAGATCCAAATATTGCAGGTGCTTGTCAAAATTGAAATTGAATTTAAGTTTTTTTAAGGAAAAAGTCTTTCTTTTAATTGGTTTAAAAGGCTGTATTTAACTCAAAATTGGTTTATCTAGGGTATTATAATCAAGGTAAGTGGATTAAATAAAAAAAAAATTTTTTTAATTAGGTTAGAATTGATAAAACAATCGGAATAAAATTTTATTATTTTAAGGTTATCCAACTTGACTCGGTTACCATGGTGATTAAAATCCAAATATTGCAGTTGCTTGTCAAAATTGACGTTGAATTTAAGTTTTTTTAATGAAAAACACATAATTAATTGGATTTAAAGGTTGTATTTAATTCAAAATGGGTAAATGAATGAAATTATAAGCAAGGTAAGTGGATTAAATCAAAAAAAAATTTTAGATCAATTAAAATGTACAAGAATTTAGGGTTAAATAACAATTAAAACTAGAACTAACACTAGACCTAGAACTAGAAAGTTTTAGGTTTAGCCGGGCGTCTTATACAAGAACTTAGAAAACTCTGAAGACGCACGGCTAAACCCGAATATTTCTAGTTCTAGGTCTAGTGTTAGTTCTAGTTTTATACTAGCACTATCACTAGAACTAACACAACCCCTAGAACTAAGAACAGTCGGGTTTAGTCGTGAAAAAGACTTTCAGTTGTCAATGTCAATTTTAATTTTATTATTATATTCGTAATCTTCATACAATAACCTTTAAAGTGAGTCCAAACTTGACGCATTTATCTCAAAAAACCAAAAAGTTCGAACTTTTAACTTTTAATTTTGACATATTTATCAAGTTCATAAAAAATCCTTCAAAATAAGTCCAAACTTGACATATCTAACTTTAATATTAATGGAAATACAATCACTTCCGGTTTGAAACGTCAACGTCAATTTTGACATATTTGTCATTTTCATTAAAAAACCTTTAAAATGAGTCCAAAGATGACGCACTTATCTCAAAACACAAAAAAGTTAGAATAAAAAACATTAAACCCGAAGATAGCAATTTAATTTTTAAATATTAATACGAACCTTAAATTTTAATTTTTTTTAATGTATTTTTGTTTTTGTGATACATTTTATAAAAATTAAGAATTTGTCAAAATTACATTGACATTTCAAATCGGAAGTTGCTTATATCTCGACTAATATTGGAATTAAACGTATCATGTTTGGGCTCATTTTAAAGGATTTTTCACGCAATTACAAATATGTCAAAACTGATGTTGACATTTGTAACTGAAAGTTGACCATAACTTCATTATGATAAATATGTCGTGTTTGTACTCATTTTAAAGGATTTTTAATGAAGATTTCAAATATGTTCAAATAAATTGAGGTTGACATTTTAAATCTGAAGTTAGTTATCATATAATAGACAAATGGACAACTTCATGGTGTTCTTTCATGATGTATTTTTTATTAAAAAAACCATTAAAATGAGTCCGAGCATGATGTTGTTAGATATCACTATGTTGTATATTTTTATTGCACTAAAACTAGAACTAACACTAGACTAGTTTCAGAGGTCAAGTTTCTAGTCTTCAGACGCACGGCTAAACCCGAATTTTTCTAGTCCTAGGTCTAGTGTTAGTTCTAGTTTTAATTGTTACTATACTCTGCTTTTAAACCAGGAGGAGTAAACGCGAAAGTCAGATTTACACTAGGAAAAATTACCAGAAAATATCACTAGATATTTTGGCGGTAAATTTAAATGAATAATTATTGTTATTTATTTATTTACTTATTATTGTATTTATTTTCGTTTGTTATCGTCAACACTAAACATACAAATTAACATTGAAGTTATGAGTGTATTTATTTCAAAATATAATAAAGAAGAGTTTAAGAACACAAAATATAAATACAATAATGACACGAAACTGTCGAATTGTCAATAACCTAACCTTCAAATTCAAAATCAAAATTGCCTGAGGTTGACCCTTCCTCGCATTTAACCAATCACGTACAAGGTCAATCTGGTGACAAATTTAAAATACTCCTCCTGGTTTAAAAACAGAGTATAAGCGTTAAAATGTTGTCTATTTTTACTGAAATAGAACTAACATTAGACCTAGAACTAGAATCATTCAGGTTTAGCCGCACGTCTCTAAAGACGGCTAAACCCGAGTGATTCTAGTTCTAGGTCTTGTGTTAGTTCTAGTGATAGTGCTAGTGTAAAACTAGAACTAACACTAGACCTAGAAATATTCAGGTTTAGCCGTGCGTATTCAGATTTTTTTAAGTTCTTGTCTAAGACGCCCGGCTAAACCTAAAACTTTCTAGTTCTAGGTATTATTTCTAGTTTAGGACTCATTTGGAGTTATTTAGTAATATTTAGTAATAAGTTGTAGTGGAGTTGGACTTCTCGGCGGTTTCTGATATTTTTTGGTCTACAGGGTGAGTCAGAAAGAATGGGAAATCCGAATATCGGAGACACTAGACACCAAAATATGACGATTTCACCTAACATGTCTTATACAAATGTCAGTGGTTTTCGAGGCAGTGGTTTTTTTTTTGAAAGTTAAATTCTTATTTCGAAATTTCTTGGTAATTTTGAAGGTTTTTGTACTATTAACATAAAATTTAGTAGTTAGATGTTTTCGAGCATGAGAAATACGAATTTGATATTTGCTTTGTGATTACTCGTAGAGGGCGCTAGATACACACTGTACGTTTGGGATATCAAGTCATGACTATTTTGGCAGTTGAGGTATGGTGAATTAGAACCAGAAATCTGAAGGAGTTTTCAATTCTGCACAAAAAAGGTACTCTTGCTTACATTGTCTAAGTCTACTGGTTTCCAAGTTATCTGCTTTTAATTGTTTCAAAGTAATTTTAAGGTTAACATTTAAAATTAATAACACATAGTAACTATAGCAATTAGTAACGATAATAATCGATAACAATAACAATTAATTAATAACAATAGAATATTGTGACCATTTTCAAAAATCCAGTGGACTTAAATCTGGATTTCTCACTATTAAAAAACTCATTATGTCGTGGCATTTTCAAATTGGTAATAACTTTATTGTTGGTAAAAATGATTATTGCACACGGAAATTAGTTCAATGTTGATGATTAACAGGCAATTGTCGAAACATAGGTTAATAATAAACACAACTTTGCTTATGTTAAAAAATAAATATTTTAGCAGAAAAAATACATTTAAACATTTAACAGTAAATAATTCGAAAACCGATAGACTTAGACAATTTCAATAAGAGTACCTTTCTTATGTAAAATTGAATGCTCTTTGTGATTTGCAGCTCTTATTGCTCGTAGCTGTCGAATTAAAAAAATTATGATTTGATTTATCAAACAAGCAGCGTGTATCTAGCGCCCTCTACGAGCAATAACAAAACAAGTTTCAAATTCGTATTTCTCATGCTCGAAATCATAAAACTACCAAATTTTATCTTAATAGTACAAAAACCTTCAAAATTATCAAGAAATTTCGAAATAAGAATTTAACTTTCCACACCCTATGCCTCGAAAACCACTGACATTTGTATAAGAGATGTTACGTTAAATCATCATATTTTGGTGTCTAGTATCTCCGGTATTCGGATTTCCCATTCTTTCTGACTCACCCTGTATAACACCCCAAATATCATCTTCAATAGTAAAAATATTTAGTAGTAGAAACAGTAGATGTAAAAGTTTGGTTGGTTGAGTTCAAGATTTCCGTTGATAAGTAGTCGTTTAGTTCATTTATTATCCACATTTGCGCATTGTTAGCGTTGCTTTCTGATCTAAATACTGATTTTTTATATCGTGGATCAAGAAAAGTAGCTTTTGCTGCTGTTCTATTAATCTCATAAACCCCAAGTCTCAAACATTATATTGTCTCGATATGTTGATAATTTCTAGTCAATGGCTTAAACTTTTTGGGATTGTATCCATCCACTCTGATAACTTCATTATAAATTGCGAGGGCAAAGGATGCGAGAAGAAATTGTTTGAAACTATTTATCATTTTATGTCCTCCTCATTTTTTTCAAACTTTTTGAACTTAATAATCTTTACGTAACTTTCGATACACACCAATATTATTCTTTTTAAACAAAGTGTACCACGAATTTAACTCTCGCTTAACTGGCTCCTATATTATATTAAAATTTAGTCATACTATTCATTTATTTTATTAAACGACTTCCTTTATTGCTTCATACTTAATCGATCCCGGATAAAGTCGCCTTGATTCGATCTCGTGTTACTGTTTTAACTTACCTAAACGCAAACGGCTTCGTTGGGCGTAGCCGTTTCGCAATTTGGTCATACCTGCGCATGAACTGCGACAAAGCGGTCTGTTTTGAAAAAAAAAAAAAACACAACCTACGTCCCTATCTATTCCCGGATAAAGATTATTGAAACGATACGACGACGTCGTGCGGTTTTATGGTTTCTTGTGGGCACCAGTAATGAGAACGACCTCTTTTGGAGATTATAAAGAGACTAGTTTTTCAATCTCCTTGATTACTCCATAAAGTCTTTGTTCAAAGAAATTGAATTTTTAGTCATTTTGATCTGAAGCATGATAACAAAGTCATCTAAATTATGTCTAAAATGTTATTATTTATTCGATATTATTAGATAAAGTTGTACAATTTCCTTTCAAGGGAATAATACACGTAACACCTTTACACATGGATAAAAAAAAATTTGAAAGTTTTATAAACCTTTAATTATAGAATACCGCATACGAAGGAATATGTAAATGACATGAACGTAGGTATAACTCGTGTATGAACGACACTTACTTCTTATTTTAACAAAATGACTCAGCAAATTAAATTTTAATAAAATAATCTAATTCAATTTACGCCTCTAAAAACAATCTAATATTTCTAAAAAATTGGGAGTGGCCGAGTTTAGATAGGCTTTTTTATCTCTTAAATTTTATCGGTTTACATCCGCCATCAAGCTAAATATCTTGTTACCAATTACACTGCGTCATCTACTTCCAATCACCACAAATCCACAATAAAACCTAGGCTATGCGTAGCAAGGTCGTATACCTAAGTCGCGGTGGTTCAAGTTCCGCGGTCGCATTGGTATAAAACCCGACGATTCCCATTCGAATTCATCAGTCAAACGACGCAAAGTGCCCAACACAGACCTACAAGAACACTAAATCTAAACAAAAATCAAAATGTTCAAATTGGTGGTGTTGTCTGCTCTTTTGGCCGTAGCCGCAGCTAAACCCAGTTATCTTCACGGAGCTGCTCTCTCATACGCCGCACCAGCTATTGCAGCTCCAGCTTATGCAGTTCCATCAGCAGTCAGTTATCAAGCTAGAACCGACGTTGTCAGCAAACCAATTGTAGCAACCGCTTATGCAGCTGCTCCAGTTGTTGCTCATGCCGCTCCCGTTGTTGCTGCAGCTCCAGTTGTTGCTGCCGCTCCAGCTGTCTCAATCCCAACCGCGGTTAGTTATCAAGCTAGAACCGACGTCGTCAGCAAACCAATTGTAGCTACCACTTATGCCGCTGCCGCCCCAGTTGTTGCTGCTTACGGAGGTTATGGTAGTTATGGAGGTTACGGAGCTTACGCTGCCCCAGTTGTGAAGTCTTATGGTTATGCTGCCCCCGCACTTGTTAAATCATACGGCCATTATTGGTAGAGAAGGCGGAGACTTTGCTGTTTGTTGACCTGATCGACTGAACGTGTTACCAGAAAATTCATTGCCTTTTGGAGAGTTTTTGTTCTAAATTCTCTTCTTATATATTTTTGTAGTTAGTTGTGTACAAAGTACATTGTTAAATTAATTTAAATAAATAAAATGTGATGATTCAACGAATCTTTATTTGTTTCCATTTCTGAATTAATAAAATTTACGCAAACAAAATAAACGAAAGGTTCGCACTTATTTAATCCTTTTTGAAAAAAATCAAAACGAAATTGCATATCAAGGCAAAAAAAAAAGTTTATAAAGTTTATATCGATAAAAAGAATTTATCGATGTGGTGAGAATATTTCAGTTACATATTACTTAACACCTTATATAGGATAGTTTGATGTATACAATGTCAGTTTCAAAGCTTTATTTCTATGAGAGGTTGCATAGTTACTATGTATGTTCTTTTCCTAAAGATTTGTTTAAAGCAAATTATATCCTCATCATTTTTGCAAAGTTTTTATTCTACACTCAGGTTTTTCAAAGAAGAATAGCACTTTCCAGACTGGAGAGACACTGGAAAAAGGAAGGAGTCTTAGCAGAGCGGAGGAAGACTTAAAAGTCACTGAAAAGACAAGAGCTATATTAAAAAGAGAGAAACTGGAATGAGGCTATAATAATAAGAAAAAAAATGCTATATAGGAATAAGACTGGGAGGGTGAAAGGGATAAGACTGCATACACAAGAAAGAGACTGAACAGAGATTGGAAACATGAAAAGAAGACTTGTAATAGAAGACAGAGGCTAATAAGTGAAGGTAAATATAGGGCAGAAAGGAGAAAGACTGAAAAGAGGCTATAAAAGCAAAAAAGGTATTGGATAGAGAGGAGGGAGACTGGAAAGAGACTGCTAAAAGAAGAAAGATACTGTACAGAGACTGAAAACCAAGAAAAGAGGCTGGGCAGAAATGAGGAGTCTTTAAAGGCAAGAAAGATGTTGGATATAGAGGAGGGAGACTGAAAACAGACTACTAATGGAAGAAAGAGACTGTACAGAGAATGCAAACCAAGAAAAGAGGCTGGGCAGAAATGAGGCAAGAATTAAAGGCAAGAAAGATGTTGGATATAGAGGAGGGAGACTGAAAACAGACTACTAATGGAAGAAAGAGACTGTACAGAGACTGCAAACCAAGAAAAGAGGCTGGGCAGAAATGAGGCAAGAATTAAAGGCAAGAAAGATGTTGGATATAGAGGAGGGAGACTGAAAACAGACTACTAATGGAAGAAAGAGACTGTACAGAGACTGCAAACCAAGAAAAGAGGCTGGGCAGAAATGAGGCAAGAATTAAAGGCAAGAAAGATGTTGGATATAGAGGAGGGAGACTGAAAACAGACTACTAATGGAAGAAAGAGACTGTACAGAGACTGCAAACCAAGAAAAGAGGCTGGGCAGAAATGAGGCAAGAATTAAAGGCAAGAAAGATGTTGGATATAGAGGAGGGAGACTGAAAACAGACTACTAATGGAAGAAAGAGACTGTACAGAGACTGCAAACCAAGAAAAGAGGCTGTGCAAAAATGAGGCAAGAATTAAAGGCAAGAAAGATGTTGGATATAGAGGAGGGAGACTGTAAACAGACTACTAATGGAAGAAAGAGACTGTACAGAGACTGCAAACCAAGAAAAGAGGATGAGCAGAAATGAGGCAAGAATTAAAGGCAAGAAAGATGTTGGATATAGAGGAGGGAGACTGAAAACAGGCTACTAATGGAAGAAAGAGACTGCTAAGCGACGACAAATACTGGGCACAATGTATAGAGACTGAAAGGAGTCTGTAAAGGCAAGAAAGATGATGGATAGAGAAAAGGAAGACTGGAAGAGACTGGTTATAAAAGAATGATACTGTGTAGAGACTGGAAACCGAGAAAAGAAGCTGCATAGAGAGGAGGGAAACTGGAAAGAAGTTGTAAAGAGAAGAAAGAGACTTTACACAGGCTGGTAAGCGAAGACAAGCATTTAGCTGAAAGCATAGAGACTGGAAAATGTCTGTAAAGGCAATAAAGAAGCTTGGTAGAAAGGAGAGAGACCGGAAAGAAGCTGATTGTAGAAGAAAGATACTGAACAAACCCTGAAAACACAAATAGGAGACCGGTAAAAAAAGACAGAAAGTGGGAAGCGAAGACCAGTATTGGGCAGAAAAGATATAGACTAGATGGACATAAAAGAGAGAAGGTAGAAAGAAGGAATATCAGAAAATGATTAGAAAGGTAAGAAAAAGAAAGTTAAGACTGGATGCAGGAGCAAGAAAGGTACTGAAGGGAAAAAAGCAAGTCTGACGAGAAACTGATAATAGAAAGGCGGAGAATAGTGACACTTACATAAAAGGCAAATGTGAAACTAGACACCGAAAAAGAAGACTGACAAGAGACATGAAAGACCAGCAATAGAAAGGAGAGAGACTAGAAAGAAACAGTGAATGCAAAAAACATACTGCGCAGAGAAGAGGAAGTCTTGAAGCAGACGGGTAGTAAAAGAAAAAGGCTGCATAGACTGCAGAGACAAGAAGAAAACTGGACAGAGACGAGGGTGACTGAAAATTGAGATTGGATCTTTCTGTAACTTTGATATTAATATTGAAAATTGATATTAGCCCAATTTTCTCTTTTTGGTAAATTTTTAGTCGTAAAAAGATCTTTTTATCGGAATATGTTAAGGTGTTTTGGGAATAAATGTGGGCATATATACTTGTTTCTTCAACTTAGAAGATAAATATAGTTTATGATTTTGATCTTATGTTAAAATTAGATCGTGTTAGCTTTAATTTAAGATAAACTATTTCTGAACTATAAAAAATAACCTAATTATTTAAAATTTGATCAGCTTATTTAACCTTGTCTTCCAAATTTTATTAAGCTATAACATTGAGCCTTAAGAAACCCATAAACTCGTAAATTTAATTGATAAGAAGTTTTAACCATCAATTCCCTCTGCCGAATCGTTATTTCACTTGTTAACTTTAACTAAAATAGTATTGTTAAGTGAAAATGGATAAAGATAATGCCAAAAATGATAATACTCATTAGGAATTACGATTGAAATACTTCTTATAATTGAAAAATTAAAAATATAGCTTGTTTTTATTATAAAATTAAATTAGGTGATTACTTTTAGGTTCAAATTAATTATGTGTTTATCATGTGACAAATTATACAAAATAAAATTGATCTAATTAATAAATTTTATGCGTATCATTCTGTATTTTTTACACCACATTCAACTTTCACAAGTAACACACGACACCCAATTATTATTCGGTAAGGCCAAGTGACTTACCTTGTGACCACCTCTTTGTCTCATGCCTCCCGAAAAAATCGCTTAAACCGCATCGCCCGTAAGGTCATCAAGCTAACCAAAGAGTTCCGCCAAGAAATCCCCTATAAAACAGCACGAATTTCCACCATTCGGCATCAGTCCATCGACTCAACCTTTACAACACAGACCTACCCGAGCTAAATCTTCAATTCAAGATGTTCAAATTGGTGGTGTTGTTCGCTCTCTTGGCCATCGTTGCCGCCAAACCTGGTTATTACGGAGCCGCCGTCGCTTATACAGCCCCGGCAGTTGCCGTCCCTTCAGCAGTCAGTTATCAAGCTAGAACAGATGTCATCAGCAAACCGGTTGTAGCCACCACGTATGCTGCTCACGCTCCAGTTGTCGCCGCTTATTCCGCTCCTTATACTTATGGATATGGATACGCTGCCGCTCCAGCTGTGTCGAAGTATTATGGGGGATATGGATACGCTGCACCACTTCACTACTATTAAGAATGGTTAAGAGAGGGAAAATGATGATGATTTGGATTGATCCAATTGGTCAAATTAAAATATGTAAAAAATGAAAATAGTAATTTATAAAAATAAAGACTGATTGGATTTAAAAATTTGTTTATATCATACAAATCCTGCAATTTTGTTAAAAATTCCATTTCCTTCCATCTGAGTCAATACTTAACAACATCCTAATAACACAAAATTCTGCATAATTTACAAAAAGTTAGCAAAACCTCCTTCTCTTCATTGATTGCCGTTTTTGGAAAATTCAGCCTTTATAATCAGATGAAATCCGAAAGGTGTCTTTAAAAAACACATACATCTCGCTGTTAGCTAGTCTCAGAATTCTATTCAATATCTTTCTTTCGAAGATGATCACATACTTGGATGCGAATTGGTCTAATGATTGATTTATAAATTCTCATATTTGTTTCGCGATTTGAAAACCGATCGGTTTTTCCAATCTTTATTTGTATTAACACTTTTGAGATATTTTAAATAATCCCAAAATCACCGTTAGTTGAGCTTTGATAAATAATAGATGAAATTCAAAATATCATTGAGAGGTTATTTTAAAAAATTAATAAATGATTTTGATGTTATATTACTGCCAAATTCTTCTACTTTAAAAACTCTCTTGATGAAATTAATATGTTTATTAAATGAAGTTTTGGTATATTTTAAAAAATCCAAACATCTTCAATTGAGGTTATGTTAAAAATAGAGGAATTTCAGAAAAATCGCTGAAGGGTTATTTATGAAAATTAATAAATGATTTTGATGTTATATTGAAGACAAATTCTTCTTCTTTAAGAAATCGTAAAGAAATTAATATGTTTATTAAATGAAATTTGAAGATATTTTAAAAAATCCAAATATCTTCATCAAGTGCGGTTTTGTTGAAAAAAGAGGAATTTCAGAAAAATCGCTGAAAGGTTATTAATGAAAACTAATAAATGATTTTGATGTTATATTGAAGACAAACTCTTCTTCTTCAAGAAATCGTAAAGAAATGAATATGTTTATTAAATGAAATTTTGAGATATTTTAAAAAATCCAAATATCTTCTTCAATTGAGGTTTTGCTGAAAATAGAGGAATTTCAGAAAAATCGCTGAGGGATTATTTATGAAAATTAATAAATGATTTTGATGTTTTATTAAAGATAAATCCTTCTTCTTTAAGAAGACTTGAAGAAATTAATATGTTTATTAAATGAAATATTGAGGTATTTTAAAAAATCCAAACATCTTCTTCAATTGAGGTTATGCTAAAAATAGAGGAATTTCAGAAAAATCGCTAAGAGGTTATTTATGAAAATTAGTAAATGATTGTGATGTTGTATTGAAGATAAATTCGTCTTCTTTAAGAAATCGTAAAGAAATTAATATGTTTATTAAATGAAATTTTGAGATATTTAAAAAAATCCGAATATCTTCTTCAATTGAGGTAATGGTAAAAAGTAAAAATAGAGGATTTTCAGAAAAATCGCTGAGAGGATATTTATGAAAATTAATATATGATTTTGATGTTATATTGAAGCCAAATTCTTCTTCTCCAAGAAATTGTGAAGAAATTAATATATTTATTAGATGAAATTTTGAGATATTTTAAAAAATCCAAACATCTTCAATTGATGTTATGCTAGAAATAGAGGAATCTCTGAAAAATCGCTGAGAGGTTATTTATGAAAATTAATAAATGATTTTGATGTTATATTGAAACAAATTCTTCTTCTTCAAGAAATCGTGAAGAAATTAATATATTTATTAAATGAAATTTTGAGATATTTTAAAAAATCCAAACATCTTCAATTGAAGTTATGCTAAAAATAGAAACATTTCTGAAAAATCGCTGAGAGGTTATTTATGAAAAGTAATAAATGATTTTGATGTTATATGGAAGATAAATTCTTCTTCTTCAAAAAATCACAAAGAAATTAATGTATTTATTAAATGAAATGTTGAGATATTTAAAAAATCCAAACACCTTCTTTAATTATGAGGTAATGCTAAAAATAGAGGAATTTCAGGTAAATCGCTGAGAGGTTATTTATGAAAATTAATAAATGGTTTTGATGTTATATTGAAGACAAATTCTTCCTCTTTAAGAACTCGTGAAGAAATTAATATATTTAGTAAATGAAATTTTGAGATATTTTAAAAAATACAAACATCTTCTTTAATTGAGGTTATATTAAAAATAGAGGAATATCAGAAAAATCGCTGAGAGGTTATTTATGAAAATTAATAAATTTTTGATGTTATGTTGAAGGCAAATTCTTCCTCTTTAAGAACTCGTGAAGAAATTAATATATTTATTAAATGAAATTTTGAGATATTTTCAAAAATATAAACATCTTCAATTGAAGTTATGCTAAAAATAGAGGAATTTCAGATAAATCGCTGAGAGATTATTTATGAAAATTAATAAATGACTCTGATGTTATATTGAAGATAAATTCTTCTTCTCCAAGAAATCGTAAAGAAATTAATATGTTTATTAAATGAAAATGTGAGATATTTTAAAAAATCTAAACATCTTCTTCAATTGAGGTTATGCTAAAAATAGAGAAATTTCAGAAAAATTGCTGCGAACTTATTTATGAAAATTAATAAATAATTTTGATGTTATATTGAAGACAAATTCTTCCTCTTTAAGAACTCGTGAAGAAATTAATATATTTAGTAAATGAAATTTTGAGATATTTTAAAAAATACAAACATCTTCTTTAATTGAAGTTATGCTAAAAATAGAGAAATTTCTGAAAAATCGCTGAAAGGTTATTTATGAAAATTAATAAATGATTTTGATGTTGTATTGAACATAAATTCTTCTTCTTTAAGAGCTCGCGAAGAAATTAATATATTTATTAAATGAAATTTTGAAATATTTAAAAAAATCCAAACATCTTCAATTGAAGTTATGCTAAAAATAGAGAAATTTCAGAAAAATCCTGAGAGGTTATTTATGAAAATTAATAAATCATTTTCATGTTATATTGAAGACAAATTCTTCCTCTTTAAGAACTCGTGAAGAAATTAATATACAGAGTGTTCGGAAATGACGTGTATTATGATTTAACTCAACATATCTGTATATAAAATTGCTTAGTTTAATCGCTAGAGGGCTTTAAAAATGTATGATGAATCAGAGATAAACGCAAAACGAAAATTACGAATACCGCTGCGCTGTCAAGTTTAAGTAACAAACTGTTTTTGTTTTTAAAATTAATTATACCTAGCTAAAACTATTAAAAAAAAGTTATTAGCTACCTTACATCACTCATTCGCGCTTGTGGGGATTTAGAAAATATTTTTTTGTTGCTAAACCGTTCACCCAACTGAAATTTTGTAAGAGAGAAAATAGTTTCTAAATTAAAGTAACTATTCAGAAAAGAAAAATGGTAGTGTTTGTATAGGGGGTTAAAAAGATATAGATGCATAAATTATTGTGACAGTTTTTAAACACCCTATAATTTTCGAAATTAGAGTTTATTCCACAAATAGGTGTAGTCTACTGATACAAACGTATGGCCAATAAATGAGTAAAATCCATCGAGGATTTTTCCACTTATTTAAAAAAATTTAAAAAAATATATTATTTTTAAAGCCGTCTAGAGGCTAAACTAAGCAATTTTGTATATAGATAAATTGAGTTAAATCATCATATTTTTTGTCAAGGTACTTCCCGTCATTTCCAGACACCCTGTATTTATTAAATGATATTTTGAGATATGTTTAAAAATCCAAACATCTCCTTTAATTGAGTTATTATTATTATTATTATTATTATTATTAGAATCCATGTTGCGAGATTAATAAATATAAGATATAATAAAACAATAATGTGTTTTAACTTCAGTTTCTCGCGTTTATTTTTAAATTTCCTCGGTACCGGTTTCGACGCTATATTAGGTCATCATCAGCCGAATCTACAAAACAATTGAATTACAAAAAATCCTGTATGAATGAGAATAATTAAAACTATATATAAAACAATATAAAATCTTATAAAATATAATTGTTTACAAACTTACGGTCAAAAATAAAAACTAAATTAAAATTGGAAACATCTGTTTGGTCATTATAGATAAAATTTTTTTCACACGTAACTAACAATTTAAAATTATTTTCACGAAAAGGACAACACTTGACATGAGACATGAAACACAAATCAAGGACTCAATACAATAATACAAGTTGTGAAATGCACTTTTTAAAAAACGGGTTTGAGAAAAAAGGGAAGATTAAATTTAACAATTCGCCGTTTCAGAAATCTTTTAAACATTTAAATAGGGGTGTAAAATTAAGATCTATTTGATCGTTAAGGAGGGTGTATTTTTTCTTTTTATATTTATTAATTTCATAAGCCTCTAAAAGGTCTAATTTAAAACCTTTGCTGCATTTGTGTAGAAGTTTAACATTACTATATTCTATATTGTGACCTGTTTCGTTTCTGTGTTTATAAATGTTAGAATTACTTTTATTTTTATGTTCTGTTATTCTACATTCCAACTTTCGGCCTGTTTGTCCTATGTAAATGTTATCGCAATTAAAACAATTAATCAAATAAACACCACTTTCATTATTTATGTTATAACTATTTAGATGGTAATTAGATAGTAATTTATTTAGAGTAGTGTGATTGGAAAATGCTAGATTAATGTTATATTTCAAAAATATTTTTTTAGCTGCAGCTGTAATAGAGTTAAAGGGTATAGGTTTATGAATATTGGAATTTTGAATCTTAGAAAACAAAGGATCTTGTTTTAATTTAACTTTATGTATTATTTTATTAATTATATTTGTAGGAAATTTGTTATTTTTCGCCAATTCAAAAATGTAATTAAGTTCAGAGATCTTATTTTCTTGTGAAAGAGGGTAATTAAAAATTCTTTCAATGAAAAATCGGAAGCTAGACAATTTTTGTGATATGGGATGATTCGAGTCGTATGGGATTATTGTGGCTATAGAAGAATTTTTCCTATAAATGTTAAAATTAATCTTATTTTCTATATTATTAAGTGTTAGATCTAAAAAATTTAAAACGTGATTATTTTCTATTTCGATGGTAAACTGTAATTTATTATGTAGTTGGTTTAGGTATTTATGAAATTCGTCCAAGGTGCTAAGATTTCCTTCCCATATGCAAAAAATATCATCCACATATCTTATCCATTTAATTATATGTTTTCTGAAAGGATTCTGTTTTGTCATAATATAATTATTTTCATAATAGTCCAAGAATATATCTGCCAGAATGCCGGATAATGGCATACCCATGGGTAAACCGTCAGAAACTTTATAAATTTTGTCATTGAAATTACAATAATTTTGGGTAACAATGTGTTTCAGGATTTTATTGAAGTCATTAATGTTTGTGTCGTCATCAAAATGATTTTTGAACATTTTATTAGTGAGATCCAAGACGAAATCAATTGGAATATTTGAGTAAAGGTTTACTACATCAAACGAGATTAGCACTCTATTATTAAGTTCCAAACCCTCTACTTCCTTTATAAATTGCAATGAATTTAATATAGAATAATTTGGTTTAAAATTCATTTCTTTGAAAATTTTTAACATGAAATATGCTAGTTTATATGTAGGTGAGTTATTATAGGAAGTTATAGGTCGTATTGGTATATTTTGTTTATGAAGCTTAGGTAAAGCATACAGTTTTGGGATTGTTGGGTTCATATGTATAAACAGAGTGCTGAAAAAGTTTGATTGAACTATCTTACTGTTAATATTTATATGTGGCGAGTACTTAATCAATGTGTCCCTACTTTTATTAATAATTTCTCTGGTTTTACGAATAACTATTTCTAAAGGGTTCCGCTCAAGTTCAACATAGTTATTTTCTTTCATAAATTGGTTAGTTTTTTCTATATATTCATCTTTACTTAATATAACAATGCCTGCGCCTTTATCGGCTTTAACATATATTGCATTATTTTCTTTTAGTTTGTTTTTAATAGATTTTATATATTTCCAGTGTTGATCATGAGAGAAATCTTTATTTTTACTTTTTAATTTCTTTTCTGTTTTTTTGATATAGGGAATGAGATCGTTTTTTATATTATTATATTCTTTATTATTATATTCACAGTATAGAATATAGTAACGTTAAACTTCTACACAAATGCAGCAAAGGTTTTAAATTAGACCTTTTAGAGGCTTATGAAATTAATAAATATAAAAAGAAAAAATACACCCTCCTTAACGATCAAATAGATCTTAATTTTACACCTCTATTTAAATGTTTAAAAGATTTCTGAAACGGCGAATTGTTAAATTTAATCTTCCCTTTTTTCTCAAACCCGTTTTTTAAAAAGTGCATTCCACAACTTGTATTATTGTATTGAGTCCTTGATTTATGTTTCATGTCTCATGTCAAGTGTTGTCTTTTTCGCGAAAATAATTTTAAATTGTTAGTTACGTGTGAAATTTTATCTCTAATGACCAAACAGATGTTTCCAATTTTAATATAGTTTTTATTTTTGACCGTAAGTCTGTAAAAAATTATATTTTATAAGATTTTATAAGATTTTATAATATTTTATATATAGTTTTAATTATTTTCATTCATACAGGATTTTTTGTAATTCAATTGTTTTGTAGATTCGGCTGATGATGACCTAATATAGCGTCGAAACCGGTACAGGGAAATTTAAAAATAAACGCGAGAAACTGAAGTTAAAACCTTTAATTGAGGGTATGCAGAAAGTAGAGGAATTTCAGAAAAATCGCTGAGAGGTTGTTTATGAAAATTAGTAAATGACTTTGATGTTATATTGAAGACAAATTCTTCTTCTCCAAGAAATCGTAATGAAATTAATATATTTATTAAATGAAATTTTGAGATATTTTGAATAATCCAAACATTAATTCTGCCCTCATAAGAATAAACGCGGTATGTTCAAAATTGTTCAAATTTGAGTTAAGGGCATAATATGATTTATCGTACATCTATTTAATCGTGTAATAACTAAATTTGTCGTATCTTTAATATTACCTTGTAAAACCATATTCGATTTTTGCCGTATGTACCAAATCTCCCATGATTTATAAGGATAAACGCAGTATATTTGCAATGCTAAGAATAAACGCGGTATGAAGTCCATTCGCGCCTAAAGATACCGCGGACATCCTTAGTACGCAAAAAATACCGCGCTCTTTCTTAGTAACGCCTAAATTTTCTGTAGCAACAACACACGTTATGACATGCGCATTACAATAATTGTTTTAATAATTCTGACAAGATGACANATTCAAAAAATCGCTGAGAGGTTATTTATGAAAATTAATAAATGATTTTGATGTTATATTGAAGACAAATTCTTCTTCTTCAAGAAATCGTGAGGAAATTAATATGTTTATTAAATGAGATTTTGAGACATGTTTAAAAATCCAAACATCTTCTTTAATTGAGGTTACGTAGAAAATAGAGCAAATTCAAAAAATCGCTGAGAGGTTATTTATGAAAATTAATGAATAATTTTGATGTTATATTGAAGAGAAATTCTTCTTCTTTAAGAACTCGTGAAGAAATTAATATATTTATTAAATGAAATTTTGAGATATTTTGAATAATCCAAACATTAATTGAGGTTAGATAAAAATAAATAAAATTACAGCTTATTTCTGAAGATTAAAAAAAAAGTTTTGTGTTATATTAAAGCCAAATTCTTTTTCTTTGCGTAGTTATAATCAAATTAATACATTTATAACCAGAAATTTGGTGATATTTTAAAAAATCAAAAACTATTTCAATTCTCAATTTCTGTTATAACTAAATATTGTTATATTTCTAAGCTCAAATTGAAATTAGATAAAGAGGTAAAATAAAATAACATAGTGAACTAGATAATATCAAAACATTTTATTATTTACCATTTTATTTCACCAACAAGTTTTAATTAAATCAATCGATTAATCACATTTCTTCATTTTTAATAATAATGATATGCATCGCCATATCCATAAGACTTCAGATGTAACGGGTTGTGATAACCATAAGCGTAAACGGGATCAGAATAAGTAATTACCGGGGCGTGACTAGCATAAGTTGTAATTATTGGTTTACTGAATACATCGGTTCTTTCTTGGTAACTAACCGCAGATGGAATGGAAATTAATGGAGCATGCCCGTAACCAGCTTCTAAATGCCCACCTCCTAAATATCCAGCTCCTAAATAACCAGGTTTAGCAGCTACCACAGCTAAAATACCAAAAAGCACCACCAATTTAAACATTTTTCAATTAAAAAGTATTTTCTGCAGATCTGTGTTATAGAATTTTAAGACTAACGTTAAATCGTGGCAAATATGCTCTTTTATACCACATACGAACGGATGTTTAAAACGAGGCGACCTTATGTGTTGAAATTTTTCGGACAAAAACTTGACTTTATAGAATAGATGTGAGAAAGTTGGAAAGAATAGAGGAAAAGAGTGTTTATATGCATATGTGACCCGTATTCTTGAAAACGTGGAATAATAAGATTGGTCAAAGTTTCATAACTAAGTCGCGACGATTGCGAACTACCTGTTGCGTTAAACGAAACCATAAAAAAAATTAAAACAAACGACGCCGCGTTGTCTTTTTCTTATTGTGTCTTTAACAGGATGTCGTTTTAAAAAATACTCTTGAGTCTCCTATAAGTTTTACTCGACCTTCAGCTTTACGTATCGTTTTAATCTCATTTTTTATCTTCTAAAGGCTACGAGATTGGTTGTAATCAGTTTTTTTTATTATGCTTAAACGTTAAGGCTTATGTGGAGTAATTAATAATTTATGTACGTGGTAATGTCAATTAATAAAATGTTATTGAACTTTATGCAATCAACAATAATAAACAAACGGTTTTAACTAAAAAACTGTTACTCATTAATAACAATCTTTTATTTTAATCTAACTGTTTAACCATACACTCATTATACATTCACTTATTCGTTTATAAAGGTCACACTCGTCTCGTTGTTCGCGTTTTAATAAAACAAATATGTAGGTATATTTGAAATCGCTGTATTTAAAAAAATTATTTAAAAAAGTATTTACAAAGCGCTATCTTTCGTTGAAAGTTCAAGTTTTCGTATCCATATTTATGTGGTTAAAATTTTTTTTAAATAAATATGTTGGGGTTGATTTGGTTTTTTACCAAGGATGTGCGGGGGCTGCGTAACTAGCATAAGCTGGCGCCGCCACCAAAGGGGCTGATACGTAAGATTTTACAATTGGGGCAACGGGATGGGCGTAAGCAACCGGAGCTGCAACAACAGGTGCTGCTTTCACCACAGGAGCAGCGTAAGCAACAGCTCCACTAGAAATCTATAAAAGAGAATTAGAGTCAACGTTGGTACTCAACGATAGATGGAGTTATTTATTTAAAGCAATTACCTTATAAGTGTTTTGATACGAAGTAGCTACAGGAAGTGCAGCTTTAACAACGGGTGCAGCAACAACGGGGGCTGAAACAATCGGGGCTGAATAAGCAATTGGGGCAACATGACCGCCTAAATACCCTGCGCTAACGCAAGCGAAAAAGATTGGGAGAACAACCTAAAACAAAACAAAAATAAATCTTTTTACAACATTTTAAACGTCTTTACTTACGTATTTGAACATTTTGAATGGTTTTGGTTCGGCTGATAGAAACTGAATGGCTCCCCATTGAATCAGAACACCTTTTATACTCAATCCCGATGCCCTCTATGGCCGTTCTTGCACCTCTTGTGTAGGTCAGGGTTCTGATGTAACACCTGACGAAGGAGCACGCCTCAAACTTCGCTTTCCATCGCCGGTATTGAAACACTTTTTCGTCCACCCAGGTGCACAAATTGTGCGTTAAAGAAAGATGAATGTCTATAACGTGACACCAAAACGAATGAAATGGATTTGGATTAACGCATAATGTGAAGGAAAAAAAGAAAAAAAATTGTAACAGTTTTGAAGAATAAATCTGGGCCGAGTAGATTTATGAGTTAACACTCGTTGGATCTTACATGGATCTCGAATATGGTCAAGGATGGGAATCTCCTTTAATTAAGGTTATGCAGAAANAATATGCAACTCGAAAAAATTGTAACAGTTTTATGAGTTAAAACTCGCTGGATCTTACATGGATCTCGAGTATGGTCAAGGATGGGAATTGTTGGTTGACCTCTATTATAATCTTTTAATTATGCGAGTGATTAAGACGATTTGTACTGTTGCAAATCTATATCTAAATTACTTTCGATTTTATTGACACTATTAAATGGAACGCAGCTGTACAATCCAATCACAAATCAAAAGTGATATCGAGACCTGCATAACACCGAAAATACGATAAATCACATTGAAACGAAAAATTTTAACTTGATCAGAAAGGCAGGATACGAAACGTTAAAAGTCGGCGTTTATTAACGGCGTCGTTGAGTAACAGGAATGGCTTCGTTCACTTTTTCTCTTTCCAAATTGATACGGCGACTGCCCCACATTGCTACATAACCGGCTGAATTGCAGGACACTTCTGCATTAGTCAAGTCCGACGGTCCTACGGCATACTAAGTCGCGATATTTTTGTGGAGAACTCGTTCTCTGAATCGATTGGTAATAAAGAACAACGTCAAAAAGTCGCCACTTCAACGGAAAAGATCTTTTTTTGCCAGTAAATTCTGACAAGTAGGTTGAGAGGACAAAAAATGGCAGAATTAAAACTAATCCAGTTTTTTTTTCTTGTAAGTGAAGGCCGATAAAAAGAATAAAAAAATAATAATAGAATAATGGCTTATTTGCATATGTTCGCGTGCTGGTTCGCGGAATTAAATGAGCGTAACGCATCTTGCTTAATTGGTCGATAAATCGTTTGCAGAACGCCACGGTATCAGGAGGTCAGTATACACCCACTTTTTTTTATTACGTTACTATTCGTACGTTGCTCGATTTTTAATTACCCGATTTATTTTCTAGGTCTCATTGAAAGCAAGTTTGTTGTATAACAAATTCAATTACTAACTTTCAATTAGCTTTATAATGAATCAAAATTATAATTAAAACTTCATTTCAGAACCTTTCCCATAATATTTGTCAACAAATATATTCAGATATATCCAATTAGGTGTTTAAATGTGGGAGAGAATTATGGCCAAGGAAATCATATCATTCTAACGTGATATTTCTGGAAATACAACGCAATGATCCTGAATAAAGTTAAAAGTCAATCTGATGATCAATTTGTTAGCAATACTACAACCTAACACCGCAAAAAGACAACATAACACATTGTAATTCGTATTTGAAACACAGGAAGCCAAGCGAATTCCAAGCCAATCCAGCAAGTCTCTTCAAGTTTAAAGAAATAAGCCAAATCGTTTCTTTTGTTGGCATAAGGACGTACTATATTTGACATCACTCTGCATGGTCAGGAAAACTAACCTAACTACAAAGTGACTCATGTCTACTCCAAACAGACCCAACCTCAAGCAACCAATTCAACGCAATCATAACTTAACCAAAATGTAATTCAAATCAAAAATTTCTTAATCCTGAAGTTTTGCCACAAAGCAATTCAACGACAAAGCTAGCCAAAATATTACAAAAGCAATCCAAACTTACAACTCAACACTAAAATAACTCAACTCCTAAGTAAGTCAAGAAAGTAATCTAAATATCATCACCAATGTGCTTAACCTCAAAGTTAAAGCAGATAGCACCTACTAATAAGTCCAACCTCAAAGCATTTAACTCAACGTTAAAGCAATTTAATCAAAGAGTTATTCAAACTCAAAGCGATTTAACGCTGCAGCAACATAACTACAAAGAGACTGTTTTTCAAACCAAGTCAATTCAACCTCTTAACGAAATAAGCGCAAAGTAAGCAAGCCTCAAAGGGATTCAACCCCAAAGAACTGTAAATGTCAGCAACTTATTCAATTAATAACTCCAAAACTAAGAACCTCAAAATACTTCAATAGCAAAGTAACCATTTCTAAGCAAGCCCGTTCAATCCATAAACAATCCAATGACGAAGTAACTCAGCTATAAACAAAGTTATCTTAACAAAGAATCTTATGATTCTGACTTTTTCTAAATGTTGTAGCCCCGAAATTGATGAAATGTTTTGGGATTGGTTTAAATAATAATAGAGATTTTAATGTTATGAGGAATTGAGTTTTCGTGAAACGCGATACCTTAACAAGATTGTGATTTTTGTATTGTATGATGATAACCTAGTTTCCTAAATACCTTAATGTAGAGAAAAACTTCAGACATGTTTTTTGATTGAACCATAATCACTATGTTTCCACTTCCCGAAAGCTCTGTATCACAGTTGAAGGTTAAATTGTTCATTTACAATTGTGTTTCCGATCTTCACATGTATTTTTAATAATGTTATGAATGTTGAAAATGGATGTTATGCAATTTTATAATTTATATAAATAGAAAACAAACAGCTGAGCTGTTATGGAAACATTGGACACCTAGTCAGAATGCCAGAAGAAAGAATTTCTAGATGGGTCATTTTCATATATGTTGTATAGCTGGACAACGAAGGAGAGGTTGGCCAAGGATAAAATGGCAGAATGGAGTGGACGAGATAGTGTGCAAGAGAGGAGGAGAGGAAGTGTGCACGAAGTGAAGAATATGGAAAGGAACAGACAACACTCCAACGCTGTAATGGCATTAGAGGAAGTGATAAAGAAAGCAATTCCATGTTCACAATAAAGAAAATAAGTTTACAATTTTATAAAATATTTATTCAATATCATTTCTAGCTATAAAAGCCCTTTAATCCTTACTGATGTTATCTCATAAAGATATTTCGTAATTTTCTTACCAGCTTTTTCTTCCCCATCCACGATTATCCCTGTCATTATCGTTTCCACGTCGATCATCATCATCATCTACTCTATCACGACGATCATCTCTTCTCTCATCTCTTCCATTGCTTCTCCATTCATTCCTATTATCGTCTCTTCTCTCATCATTTTCTTCATCTCGTCTATCTTCTCTATTTCCCCAGCTACTACTTCTTCCTACATCATCATCTCGTCTTTCACCCCATCCACGACCACCATCATTATCCCGTCTATTATCCCATCCACGACCACCATCATTATCGCGTCTATTCCATCCACGTTCCTTATCATCGTCTTGTTCATTATTCCGTTCATTTCCACCATTTCTTCGCCTATCATCGCCATCATCATCGTCATTTCGATTTCCTCCGCGATTTCCTTCACCCCGTCCCCATCCTTCTCTAACAACTTTTACAGGGTTAAAAGCACGTAGATTGGTATTAATGGTAGACCTAGCTTCCCATGTTAATGCCGTGGCTACGCAAATACAAAGAACGAGCTGAAAAGATAAATTATTAATCATTTTGGTTCTAATTTATAACTAAACTTACCAATTTCAACATTTTGATGAATGTTTTTAGTTTTAGTTGGTGATGCGGAAGTTAATTTTGATTTGATTTGGTGGTGGGTTAGGTTGTCTTATATACCAAACACCCCACTAAACGATGATAAGGTGATATCGTGTAGGCTTAATGTAAATTTATTTAGAAAGGATTTAATATGGGATATTTGCAATGGTAATGTTTAGATTTGACCGTAATTACTTTGTTCCCGAATTAAACTTGACCGAGCAGACCCTGGTAATATTTAATATTATTGCGTCAACTACCCGCTTGAGTAGGTTTAGGTGGCGAAAAATTATTATTATATTTTTTGAGTAATTCTTGATTAAGTTGACTCGATATTGCATCAACTATTATTACTTTTAGTGGTGAGTTCAAAAATTGATTTTTAAGCTATGAGTAAAATTGGAAGAATGAAATTTGGGGTATTAATTTATAATTCCTCAATAGTTCATATGGTGAAAACCATTTTTTGAGACCTCGATTCGTTTTTAATACATTAATTGTTAAAGATAACCTAAAATTATTAATTTACATTGACACCCTCGTTTAGTGTTGAGTTCAAAAATGTATTTCTAAGGTATGAGTAAAATTGGAAGAATGAAATTTGGGGTATTAATTTAGAATTCCTTAATAATTTATATGGTGAAAACCGTTTTTTGATACCTCGATTCGTTTTTAAGACATTAATTGTTAAAGATAATATAAAAATTACCAATTTATATTGCACCCTCGTTTAGTGTTGAGTTCAAAAATTGATCTCTAAACTATGAGTAAAATTGAAAGAATTAAATTTGGGGAGTTAATTTAGAATTCCCCATTAATTTATATGGTGGAACCCATTTTTTGATATCTCGATTCGTTTTGGAGATATTAATTGTGAAAGATAACCTAAAATTATCAATTTACATTGACACCCTCGTTTAGTGTTGAGTTTAAAAATGTATTTGTAAGGTATGAGTAAAATTGGAAGAATGAAATGTTGGGTATTGATTTAGAATTCCCCAATAATTTATATGGTGAAAACCGTTTTTTGATACCTCGATTCGTTTTTAAGACATTAATTGTTAAAGATGATCTAAAAGTTACCAATTTACATTGATACCCTCGTTTAGTGTTGAGTTCAAAAATTGATCTCTAAACTATGAGTAAAATTGGAAGAATTAAATTTTGGGTGTTAATTTAGAATTCCCCATTAATGTATATGGTGAAAACCATTTTTTGATATGTCGATTCGTTTTTGAGATATTAATTGTTAAAGATAACCTAAAATTATCAATTTACATTGACACCCTCGTTTACTGTTCAGTTCAAAAATGTATTTCTAAGGTATGAGTAAAATTGGAAGAATGAAATTTGGAGCATTAATTTAGTATTCCCAAATGACTTTAACGGTGAAAACTGTTTGTCGATATACCGATTCGTTTTTGAGAAATTAATTGTTAAAGTTAACCTAAAAAAATTACCGATTCAAAATGACGCTGTTGTTAATGGTTAGTTAAAAAATTTATTTCTAAACTATGAGTAAATGTAGAACAATGAAATTTGGGGTATTAATTTAGAATTCCCCAATAGTTTATGTGGTGAAAACCATTTTTTGATACCTCGATTCGTTTTTAATACATTAATTGTTAAAGATAACCTAAAAATTACCAATTTACATTGACACCCTCGTTTAGTGTTCAGTTCAAAAATTTATTTCTAAGCTATGCGTAAAATTGGAAGAATAAAATTTGGGGTATTAATCTAAAATTCCCCAATAATTTATATGGTCAAAACCATTTTTTCATATCTCGATTCGTTTTTGAGAAATTATTTGTTAGAGAACCTAAACAAAATATCGATTTACATTGACACCTCTTTTAGTGTTGAGTTCAAAAATGTATTTCTAAGCTATGAGTGGAATTAGACCAATGAAATTTGGAGTATTAATTTACTGTTTCTAAATGGCTTTAACGGTGAAAACTGTTTCTTGATATACCGATTTGTTTTTGAGGAATTAATTGTTAAAGTGAACCTAAAAAAATCAAAATGACGCTCTTGTTAGTGGTTAGTTAAAAATTTTATTTCTAAACTATGAGTAAAAGTAGAATAATGAAATTTGGGGTATTAATGTAGAATTCCCCAATAATTTATATGGTGAAAACCATTTTTTGATATCTCGATTCGTTTTTGAGAAATTAATTGTTAGAGAGAACCTAAAAAAAATATCGATTTACATTGATACCTCTTTTAGTGTTGAGTTGAAAAATGTATTTCTAAGGTATGAGTGAAATTGGAAGAATGAAATATGGACTATTGTTTAATCTCAATTAAACAATATTTTCTATTTAATTTTTCTTTTTATTTTTTACTTTTTTTAATAAGGTCTGTACGCAAATTAACAAACGGTACTGACCAGTCATCGCTCGTACCGCATAATTGTGTAATCCACACCGCGCACAATTATGCGACCTAAATTAATTACTTTAAAAGACTTGATTATTGTTATGTTAGCATATAAGAATTTGTATATAAACATTAATTGTTAAAGATAACCTAAAATTATCAATTTACATTGACACCCTCGTTTAGTGTTGAGTTCAAAAATGTATTTCTAAGGTATGAGTAAAATTGGAAGAATGAAATGTTGGGTATTGATTTAGAATTCCCCAATAATTTATATGGTGAAAACCGTTTTTTGATACCTCGATTCGTTTTTAAGACATTAATTGTTAAAGATAATCTAAAAATTACCAATTTACATTGACACCCTCGTTTAGTGTTGAGTTCAAAAATGTATTTCTAAGGTATGAGTAAAATTGGAAGAATGAAATTTGGAGTATTAATCTAAAATTCCCCAATAATTTATATGGTAAAAACCATTTTTTTATATCTCGATTCGTTTTTGAGAAATTAATTGTTAAAGTTAACCTATAAAAATTACCGATTTACATTAACACCTCTTTTAGTGTTGAGTTCAAAAATCTATTTCTAAGGTATGAGTGAAATTGGAAGAATGAAATTTGAACTATTAATTTAGTATTTTCAAGTAACTTTAACGGCGTAAACCGTTTCTTGATATCCCGATTCGTTTTCGAGAAATTAATTGTTAAAGTTAACCTAAAAATTTACCGATTCAAAATGACACTGTTGTTAGTGGTTAGTTAAAAAGTGTATTTCTACACTATGAGTAAAAGTAGAATAATGAAATTTGGGGTATTAATGTAGAATTCCCTAATAATTTATATGGTAAAAACCATTTTTTGATATCTCGATTCTTTTTTAAGATATTAATTGTTAAAGATAACCTAAAAATTACCAATTTACATTCTCATCCTCGTTTAGTGTTGAGTTCAAAAATTTATTTCTAAACTATGAGTGAAATTGGAAGACTGAAGTTTGTAGTATTAATTTAGCATTCCCAAATGACTTTAATGGTGAAAACCGCTTGAGTAGGTTAAAGTGGCCTTCCTGATTAATTTGACTTGATATTGCATCAATTTATTTAGTTGATAAATTGAATGAATATTATTTCAGTACAGTTCATTTTTACTGTTTCAAATTTCCATTAATACTTTTCTATATAGTTTTGTATAGAGATAAATGTCCCCTCTATTGTCCCTCATACTCTACCCCAATGTTACATAATAATTGAAGAGGTGTTTGGACAATAAGCATTCGCCCGCAGCCGTACACCAGTGAACATAAAGGACATACACCCGTGTGAATAGTTCACAACGGGGGCAGTGGCATCTGTTACGCAACGTTGTCTTCATCGACTGGACGCACGGGACAATAGAGGACCTGAAAAACAATTGACGATGTCCATCGTATTGTTGTTTCTGTTTCGAACCGTTCCGTTTAAACTCGTTAAATAACGACACGAGTCTGCGTTGGAGGGAAATTACGAAACGAAGTTACGTTTTGCGCTTCAATTTATTTATTATTTACATATTTTAAAACATTGTGTTTATTATGATAATATTTTGTCTAATACGGATGTACGGAATAAGCTTGTAACGGTGCTGGAGGTGCTGCGTACGCAGCGTGAGCTACTAAAGGTGCAGAAGGAGCAACCACAGGAGCTACGTAAGAAGCCACAGGAGTTGCCACAGCGTGATTAACCACGTGAGCGTTGTAGGAACTTGCGTAGTTTGCGACGTATGCAGCTGGAATGACGGCTGAGGAACCTCCAGCAATCAGCACAACCATCAATAAAAATAACTGCAATATAAATAAAATTAGAAAAAAATCACGCACAATCTCACAAAAGAACTTACAGATTTAGCCATTGTCTTTCTCGATTAAAACAGTTCGTTCGAATGATGAGCTCCTCACTGATACATTTAATTTATAGATAATCGTCATCTACTACGATTGTAACTAACCGTCCCCTACTACAATGAGTTGTATAATTCGGTGGCTTAATTTTAGAAATTGAAACGGTTTCACTAACATAACGCAACCTGCATACAAAATAAACCATCAATCGATTTTTGTATGTCTTTCACGTCATTAATTTAAACAACTTTAAAAAAAAATTTTTTTTTTAAAAAAAAACAAATTATTTTGTCTGCACGCGGCTAAGTGTCGTCTACCCCTTTCACTAACTTTAACTTTTAGTTGAAGCTCGTGGACGTAGAATTCCGAAACGTCTCGGCAACGAGAGTTACACGTTTTGTTTCACCCTTATCGCCGTAGACATCTACCTGAGACATGTGCCCAGCACAAGGGCACGTTTAGGGGGATTTCGAACGAGAAAAATTCCTTTCCTTTTGACATTGACGAGTAGATGTTGCTGATGCGGAACTCGTGGAGATTGTTTGCCCGGGAAAATCGTGCTAAAAAATGTGATGTAAATATGCACGAGTAACTTACCTACTATGTATGAGTAAAGACATGTAAAAGAAGTTCCTTTGGTAAGAAATGCTAATAAAATGAAATATAAATATGATTTACATTACATTACATAGACCTTTTTCATCTTGCGAACCCCTTATAAATCAGAAATAAATTGACGAACCCCTTGTGTAGTTGTTACTTACAGGTAAGAAAAAATAAAATCTTACAAGACAATTGATACAACACTCTTAATTCATAACAAAAAATAAAAACGTTATCGTAAAAAATCTAAACACAAACTTCACGTTAATAAAGACTAAAATATGTAGGGATATTCTTAATTCTCTTTTACTTCAGGACACCTCGGCACAATAAAATACTCCTTTAACTTCTTAATTACTCTATTCTTCAAAGTACAAAACACACCGACATTTATGTTTTTCACATTCTATTATTTATTATGTTTCTATCGTTACTTTTAAACTCAAATACTTTTTTTTTGTTTTTTACAATATTCTAAACTACTACAAATAATAGATACAAATAAATCAAAACACAAAATTGTAACAACACTCTTAATGAGATACTTGCGACTGTTTGCTAGAACACAGAAATTCAAAGTTGGGCTCAATGTCTGACGGTTTCAGTCTTACAATTAAATCAGGTTCTGTATTTAATCTGCTTCTGTATTTATCTTTCAAGTAAGTATATGTTGAAAATCCTTTCTCACATAGATATGTTGTGCAAAAACGTAATAATACTTTGATAGCTTTTTCTGACAAAATTGCGTATTCATTTCCACTACTGAGCCAAATGAGATAGAGTGCTCTTTAAAAATCGCTTTTAAAGAGCTATCACAGGATAACTCAATAAATTTTGCTTTTTGCAGTAAAGTTAGAGAGATCTCCAAATTTAGATCTTTTTGGAAAGGACTACATATCCAATTATTCTGAATTTTCGGATAAAAAGCTGCTGAGAGAACTAAAATATTTGTACTCAATCATCTGCAGACATTGGATCCAAAAGTTAAACTTTTTTAGTATGGATTCAATTCTATCATGCACACCGAAGATGGTGAAACCTGTGATAAATTTAATTCATTTAATTTACAAAATATATCAGCTAAATATGCAAGCTTTTTCAACCAAAGAATATCAGATAGACAAGAAGATAAATAAAATGGATAGTCAATAAGAAATACTTGGACTTCAGATTTTAACTCAAACAGGTGTGTCAAAACTTTGCAACGGGAAAGCCATCTAATTTCCGTGTGAAGTAATAAAGAAACGTAATGGCTTCCAAAGTCTTATAACGCATAAAATAGACGGGAATTAGTAGATCGCGGTTTTATAAAGTTTACAATTTTTACAGCATCACTTAAAGTAGTAGATAGTTCATTAGGAATACGCTTAAATGCCAATGGTTGTCTATGTATACAGCAATGTGTCCATTCAATTGTTTCGTTAATCTTCTTTACCTGTGCCACAAAACCAGAAAATTTTCCTGTCATTGATTTTGCACCATTTGTGCACACACACACACACACACACTAAAAATGGAATTCTCAAAAATGTATCCAACACAAGCAATATTGCAGCTGGATCAAAAAATAATGCAATTCAATTCTTTTTAAAAGCTCATTCTTCATATTACTTGCCATATCATAATTCTATACAAATAATACAGTATCTATTATTGTGATAAAGAAACTAGGTCAATTTTTTCGATGCCTTTTCTCCAAGCATACACTTTGCAAAATCTTTTGCATATGGTCCAATTAAATTTTCTGCTTCTTTAGTGTTAACGGCAAAGAGCGACGATGAGAGTATAATGTACCAAGACTGGCATATGCTCTACGCATAGGTAACGAAATCTGCTCTTCGTATCTAAATGAGTTATCCATGATAACACCCAAATTTTTTACACTTTTACTTATCGGAATAGTAACATTATTAATACTAATTGTAAACTGTGGGGTAAGCGATTTGATCACCAAAAAACTACCGAATAAAATTGCTAGAGGGATTGCTTACTTTAGGTAGCGGAATAACGATTGCTGTCTTCCATTGCGAAGGAAAAACACCCTTTTCTAGGCAAACATTAACTATATGAGCAATAAACTGTAAAAGAAAAGAAAGACAGCCGCAAAGATTTAATGTGTCTATGCTAATATCATCTATACCGGTAGACTTCGATGTTATTGAACGTAATATTATTCCTATTTCATTAATTTCCACATTTATAAAGCGAAATTCAATTTGATCTTTAATTTCAAAGGCATCTAAATCTGGACCATCTGTTGAATCGACTCGGGAGCTTAGACCAAGAAAAAATGCGTTTATTTCATCTGGATTATCCAAGATCCTGTTGATCGGTTATAAATACCCACCCTTCCTAGATCATTCCACAACTGCCTTGAGCTATTATAACCAATATCAACCATCAAATTACTAAAGTAAGCGTTTTTCTCGAATCTTATCGTATCCGTAATCTTCCGCAGCCCATTGGTAGGCCATTTCGGAACAGTTTTGAGCATATTGCTTAAATCTGTAAATAGTAGTTCTAGCCACTTTCCCTATATGCAAATGCAAAGGAGATAGGCCAAGCAGAACCTCCATTGCTAGAGTTGGCGTTGTGCACCATAGATTGCCAATCCAGCTACTCGTTGAATGCATGAAAGTTTACTGATAACTGATGTCTGTCAGACGTTCCTATACCATGTTGCTGCTCCCGTATGTTATCATAGGTATAACCACACACACATAGAGTCAGTACAGTCTTTCAGGGGTAAGATTTTTTCTCACAAAGGCTACGACAAGTCCACAAGGATAGTCAAGCTTTGTGCAAAACATCCTGCAAATGTCCATTTTATGAGAGGGTTTTGTCTAGGATTACTCCTAGATATTTGACTTCCTTTGAGAAAGGAATTTCTTCACCTTGGATAGCTGGGCGGATTAGTATATCCAACTTTCATCTCCTGGTGAAGGGCATAACGATTGTCTTTTGTGGGTTTATCGATCATGACAATGTGATCAGCATAAGCTTGTATTCTACACCAACTGCATCGACTATCGCAATCAGATCATCAAAAAGAAGGGACCAAAGCAGAGGATATAACACCACTCCCTGCGGACAGCCACCTCCTGGCCTGAAGCGTATGGTGTCACCGTGGAGTGACCTAGAAACTATTCTACTACAAAGCATATAAGTTTGTATTTTAAATCAAACTTCGATCTTAATTTGATGTAGGGTTTTTAGGTTATGTCAAATAAACCAACATGTATTATGCAGTGTTTTACAACTGTAATTACAAGAAACAACAAAATAAAATATAAGTACTATTCAAAGTATGCAGGTGATTATAACACCTTGTGTAACTACCTGAATAAACACAACTTGTCGGTTTTAAATAATNTGTTTTTAAGACATTAATTGTTAAAGATAACCTAAAATTATCAATTTACATTGATAACCTCGTTTAGTGTTGAGTTCAAAAATGTATTTCTAAGGTATGAGTAAAATTGGAAGAATGAAATGTTGGGTATTGATTTAGAATTCCCCAATAATTTATATGGTGAAAAACGTTTTTTGATACCTCGATTCGTTTTTGAGAAATTAATTGTTAAAGATAATCTAAAAGTTACCAATTTATATTGACACCCTCGTTTAGTGTTGAGTTCAAAAATTGATCTCTAAGCTATGAGTAAAATTGGAAGAATTAAATTTGGGATGTTGATTTAGAATTCCCCATTAATTTATATGGTAAAAACCATTTTTTGATATCTCGATTCGTTTTTAAGACATTAATTGTTAAAGATAATCTAAAATTACCAATTTACATTGCCACCCTCGTTTAGTGTTGAGTTCAAATATTTATTTCTACTCTATGAGTAAAATTGGAAGAATGAAATTTGGGGTATTAATTTAAAATTCTCCAATAATTTATATGGTAAAAACCATTTTTTGATACCTCGATCCATTTTTGAGAAATTAATTGTTAAATATAACCTAAAAAAAATATCGATTTACATTGACACCTTTTTTAGTGTTAAGTTCAAAAATGTATTTCTAAGGTATGAGTAAAATTGGAAGAATGAAATGTTGGGTATTGATTTAGAATTCCCCAATAATTTATATGGTGAAAACCGTTTTTTGATACCTCNCTGCAAAAAAGTTTGCCATCGACTCACAATCAAGATCCATCTGGACAGACGGAGAATCAATCACTCCGAGAGACTTCATAGTCCTCTAAAATGTTCTGGGCGCGACTCCAGACAGCCTCTGGTAGAAATAAGATCTCTTAGCATACTTGCATTTATGATTGCGTAAAATTCGATAATTTTCCCGATTAGCACTAGAGGGTGTACGTTTAACTACGGACTTTACACGGTTACGCAGTCGCATAAGAGATCTTATCTCATCACTCAGCCAAGGTGCAGGCGGGTGCCTCATCCTGCGTTGCCTAAGTGGGGCATGTTTATCATAGAGATTAATGATTTTGGAATTAAAGTAGTCCACTTTAGCATCAATATCTGTTAAACGATACAGTGGAAGCCAATCAATCAAAAGTTGACGGTTTCAGTCTTACAATTAAATCAGGTTCTGTATTTAATTTGTTTCTGTATTTATCTTTCAAGTAAGTATATGTGGAAAATCCTTTCTCACATAGATATGTTATGCAAAAAGGTAATAAAAGTTTGGTAGCTTTTTCTGACAAAATTGCGTATTCATTTCCACCACCGAGCCAAAAGTTTATTAAAGAGTGCTCTTTAAAAATCGCTTTTAAAGAGCTATCACAGGATAACTCAATAAGTTTTGCTTTTTGCAGTAAAGTTAGAGAGATCTCCAAATTTAGATCTTTTTGGAAAGGATTATTCTGAATTTTCGGATAAAAAGCTGCTGAGAGAACTAAAATATTTGTACTCATTCATCCGCAGACATTGGATCCAAAAGTTAAACTTTTTTAGTATGGATTCAATTCTATCATGCACACCGAAGATGATGAAACCTGTGATAAATTTAATTCATTTAATTTACAAAATATATCAGCTAAATATGCAATCTTCTTCAACCAAAGAATATCAGATAGACAAGAAGATAAATAAAATGGATAGTCAATAAGAAATACTTGGACTTCAGATTTTAACTCAAACAGGTGTGTCAAAACTTTGCCACAGGAAAGCCATCTAACTTCCGTGTGAAGTAATAAAGAAACGTAATGGCTTCCAAAGTCATAAAACATAAAGCGCATGCAATAGACGGGAATTAATAGATCGCGATTTTACAGCATCACTTAAAGTAGTAGATAGTTCAGTAGGAATACGCTTACATGCCAATGCTTGTCTATGTATACAGCAATCTGTCCATTCAATTGTTTCGTTAATCTTCTTTACCCGTGCCACAAAAGCAGAAAATTTTCCTGTCATTAATTTTGCACAATCTGTGCATACACACACACAATAAGAATGGAATTCTCAAAAATTCATGCAACATACACAAGCAATATTGCAGCGTTTTCTACATCGGCCGACTCGTCAAGTGGATCAAAAAATAATGCAATTCAATTCTTTTTAAAAGCTCATTCTTCACATTACTTGCCTATTATTTGATAAAGAAACTAGGTTAAATTTCTTTATGCCTTTTCTCTAAGCATACAATTTGCAATATCGTTTGCATATGGTCCAATTAAATTTTCTGCAATTGTATGTGCCTGTCCAGATTTTGCAATTCTATAGCTTACTCGAAATGATGCCTCAAGCGCCATTTTACTATCTTTCTTTGAAGCTGACAGAAAAGAAGATACACTACTCTTTCTATAATCAGCCAATTGTCTTCTAAAATACTTGACAGGTTTATCCTTGTATGTCGGATGTTTAGTTCCAAGGGGTCGACGAAGAAATGATGGTTTTAAGCTGCTGTTAGCAAGCATTTCATTGCAAATTACACAAAGCGGCTAAGGTTCTGATTCTTTCCTTGGAGAGATGGCATTACTTTGATATTAAAGGTATTACAGTTAATAATTTTTCTGGTAACAATAATTTTTTAATTAAAGCAAAATCTGGTGGACACGCAATAAATTGCTGTTTTTATATCTATGCAACTTTATAATATATAAAGTCTTATAAATTGTTTTAAATCTTTTAGTTCTATTGTTTTGTCAGTTTTTACTTTTCAACTACTTCTCTAAAATTCCGGCATTATAATATTATTATTGCGAACCCTTTTGAAACAGCTCGTGAACCCCCGGGAGTTCGCGAACCACCGGTTGGGAACCACTGACATAGATTACATATCGGGTGGTCACCCAACCTTGCACTGCGACCCTAAGGACTTATTGTACCCAGATAGATAACGTTATCAAGCTTCACCGTGCTGTCCCACTAACACCTTGCTCGGTGAAAAATCATTCAGATCCTTTTGGGGAGATAAACTGCAACCCCAAAATTCAGAATCTGATACGATTAACAGTAGGGCAGTAGCATAAAACATGCTCAACCGCCTCCTCATCTGTAACGAGCAAGTCCTGAAATATTCCCGAGTTTGACAGTGACGATGTTAATAAACACCTTAGCATGTCTCATTCCAGGAGAACTGCTCCACAGTAGGCGAAGTCTCTCTTCAGCCTACAGTCCAATCCTATGTTTAGCCATCGTAAATGGTACACCAACTGCTGATTCTGGCCCCACAAACGTTTTAGCACTGCTCTCTCGTGTTAGCTCATCTGCCGCTTCATTGCCAGCAACCCCAGAATGACCTGGGACCCAGATCAAAGAAACTCTATTATCAGTATCACAATTCAGTGTGTTTAATGTTCTCTTACAGTCATTAACCAGAGCCGACACCGTTTTCACGACTTACAGCACCTGGAGAGCGGCTTGACTGTCTGAGAAAATTCGTAATGTCATGTTCTTCACCCCTCTTTCAAGAAGGATTTTAGCACCCATCTCAATACCAAATACTTCCGGCTGGAATACGGTACAGTACGTACCCAGTCTGCTTAATTCGAGGTGTCTGGCAGTATACTCCTACTTCGACCCCTTCCGGCGTTTTTGATCCATCTGTGAACATGTAAATATCTGCCTGATCCAGAGAATTTTCGTTTTACATAATGTGTTTTCATTCACATTATCAGTGCTTATAATGTTTTCCGCAGCCCATTGGTCGGATATGTCGGAACAGTTTTGAGCATATTGCTTAAATCTGTAAATGGTAGTTCTAGCCATTTTCTCTATATGCAAATGCAAAGGAGACAAGCCAAGCAGAATCTCCATTGCTAGAGTTGGCGTTGTGCTTATCGCACCATAGATTGCCAATCCAGCTACTCGTTGAATGCATGAAAGTTTACTGAAAACTGAAGTCTGTCAGACTTTCCTATACTAGGCTGCTGCTCCGTATGTGATCTTAGGTGTAACTACACTCATATAGAGTCAGTACAGTCTTTCAGGGGTAAGATTTTTTCCCACAAAGGTTACGACAACTCCACAAGGATAGTCTCGCTTTGTGCAAAACTTCTTGCAAATGTCAATTCCATGAGAGGGTTTTGTCTAGGATTACTGCTAGATATTTGACTTCTGTTGAGAAAGGAATTTCTTCACCTTGGATAGCTGGGCGGATTAATCATCAAGCTTCCTGCGAAGTGAGTCTGCATGATAAGCTCTAACCAGGCTCTGCTGGAGTCCGTAAAACTACCATCAGTCCGCTTAAGTGAGGCCCGGATCTCTAACGAGAATCTTGTGAATTCTTTCACTGCTGGGTATGTCTTTCACTTCCTCACAGAACCTCCTCCAAGACTCTCTTTTTGTCATACGAATATTTTTGCTGTAATTCGTTAGAGCTTGTTTATATTACTCCCATTCACCTAATGTCTTGGCCCGGTTAAAAAACCTCCGGACCTCTTGTCTTTCGAAACTAAGAGATTCATTCCAGCAGGGTGTGCCCCGATTATTACACTTCACCTTCAGTGGACTGCTACTGTGGAAGATTGAANTCTCTCTCCGCGACTCCCTCTCGGTGTCACGAGACGAACCGAACCGACCAAACCGGTACACTATCGATAACAGGGATCTTCTCCACCAACCGTCAACACTATTCGTATGGTGAATGTACAGACGGTCTAGTTTGAAAAGGCGTCAAACTTACAAGCATATTGCGGATCCAACCCGCTATAGTTGCTTCCAGAACTTTTTCAAGGGATTTCAACAGAAATGACGTCAAGCTGTTGGGTCGAAAGGCATTAGGAGTAGGGACCGAACGACCCGCTTTAGGTATATAAGATACCCTTACCTTAGTCCATTCTGCCGCTACATATTTCCAGGCAACATTTGCTTTGAAAATTTTTACCAAAATAGGCAACATTAGTGACCTTCCTTGTTGTTGTTTGAATCACCTGGTCGACGGATGTGCAAGTGACGACTTTTCTAGCCACACTCCAATCCGTATTTGAGGGGCGCTTTGCCATGTAGGAATAGCTCGTTGTGACATTATCAGCCCCCATCATCAAGCTTCCTGGGAAGTGAGTCTGCATGATAAGCTCTAACCAGGCTCTGCTGGAGTCCGTAAAACTACCATCAGTCCGCTTAAGTGAGGCCTGGATCTGTAGTGAGAATCTTGTGAATTCTTGCACTGCTGGGTATGTCTTTCACTCCTTTACAGAACCTTCTCCAAGACTCTCTTTTTGTCATACGAATATTTTTGCTGTAATTCGTTAGAACTTGGTTCCCATTCACCTAATGTCTTGGCCCGGTTAAAAAACCTCCGGACCTCTTGTCTTTCGAAACTAAGAGATTCATTCCAGCAGGGTGTGCCCCGATTATTACACTTCACCTTCAGTGGACTGCTACTGTGGAAGATTGAACAAAGTGCCACTAATGATTTACATTGACACATTTTTTTAGTGTTGAATTCATAAATTTATTTCACAGTTGTGACTGAAATTGGAAGAATGAAATTTGGAGTGTTAATTTAGTATGCCTAAAAGATTTTAACCGTAAAAACCGTTTCTTAATATCTCGATTCGTTTTTGAGAAATTAATTGTTAAAATTATTTGGAATTCCCAATACTTCATATGGTGAAAACCATTTTTTGATATCTCGATTTGAGATTGATTTTTGAGATATTAATTTTTAAAGATAACCTTATAAAAATACCGATTCACTTTGTCTCTTTTTCAAAGCAATCAAATGTGTAAAATCAACGCAAAAATAATAATAAATTCAGTTTACTTTAAACCATTTATTTTTCTTAATATAAAAATATAAAACTATTACTAATATTATTAATATTAACATTTAAAATCACAACATTTCTTCATCTATTCAAATTAATTTTTATGACTTATTTTCCTATATATTGTGCTTGTGCTACAACAGGTGCTGCAGGATCTACAGGAACACCATGAGTTACAGGAACACCATGAGCCACAGGAACACCATGAGTTACAGGAACACCATGAGTTACAGGAACACCATGAGCTACAGGAACACCATGAGCTACAGGAACACCTTGAGCAACAGCAGCTGCAGGAGCAACGGCATGAATTGATCTACCAATTGCTGGATTGATTGGTGCAGGAACGAAACCGGGGTAATAAGGATTAACAGCTCTTACAACTGGAGCTGGATAAGCATTAGCATAACCATTAACATAAGCTGGTGCAACACCTGCAGGAATAGGTGCTACACCTTGAGCAACTACAGGTTGTACTGAATGAGCTACTGGAGCAACAGGTGCTGGAACAACACTTGGAGCTACAAATGGTGCCGGTAAAAAGGATGAAACTTTTGCAACTGGAGCTACTGGCGCAACTGGTGCTATAGCAGGAGTAAATCCTGGATAAAATCCTGGTTGTCTAAATACGGCGGTGCGATATGCTGGATATACTGGTGACGCTAAATTTCTTGTAAATACATTGACGCTGTTAGCAAAAGGAAGTACGTTGTATGGAATTGCTCTGTGATAGGCTACGTGATGGACAGCGGGCGCTGCTACTATACTAGCATTAACACTACAAGCCACTGCTAGTAAAATAACTGCCAAAATCTAAAATAAAAAGCAAATTATTACCAAAATAGAAATTGATTGATTAAAATGCAACATAAGTAGAGTATATTTGAGTGAAAGTTTTGAAGTGAAAGTTAAACTTACTTTTGAAGCGACCATTTTGACTTGAAATTTCCTGTTGGAACACTTGAGGTGGTGGTGTGAATGAAGCGAAGATTTACAATGCTTTCAAGTGTCAAGGTTGGCGTTTTTATAAGCGACCCGCCACCCTTCGCCGTCTTCAAAAGATGGAAGTAGGAGAAATCGATTTTCGATTTCCGGATTTGGTATCGAAAATCGTGTTTATATTGCAAATTTTTTGACAGTTCTATATTAAAATTATTTATTACAAATATGTAGATTAGTTGTAATTTAAATTTTCCTGAATGATTTATTTTCCACTCCGTTATGTTAATAGAAGTAAGTCGTTAATATGTAAATTATTATTTTGTGCGGTAATCTTTCACATTTCGGGAATTTGCAGTGATATTAAACTATTATATTAAAATAAATTATGTATTTTTAGAATCGTTAAAAAAGTATAGACAAACAAATATTATTTCTAAAGTTCTCGAAGCTACACTTTCACTGTTGAACTTGTATCATGACACTCTTAAGGCGTATTGTTATTCTAAGAGACTGAAAGTCGTACAACTTGCACTTGCAATGAATTTTAATTTTTTGTGTGTGACGAGATTTTTAAGAAATATTAAATGTAATATAAACAATTATTAATTTTTCATCATCTAATACTCTATAAATAAATTACAAAGTGCCAAGTTATATAAAATCTAAATCGATTTAAAATCTGTGTAAACGTACGCAAAATGAATATCAATGAAGGTTTTTGGACACAATCGTTTATAATGCTAACATCGTCAAATGTGGCCGTTTCGTTACCAAACCTCATTGCAAAAGAAATTCGTTTCACTCACTATCTTTACATCACTATAAATAGTGAACCGTTCGAAAAAAGAGTCAGAACATCACCTACAGTGGTATCATCAACACACCAACAACAAAACCACCAACAACATGTACAAGTTTGTGAGTATCAAAAATTAACGATTATAAAAAGAGGATTTAAAAATTTTTCTTTGTGTAGATTTTGGTTACTTTGGCTTTAGTGGCTACTTCTCAAGCAGCCCCGGGGGTTGTTGCTCCAGTTGTTGCACCAGCTGTTGTTACAGCTCAAAGCTCCCAATACATCGCTAGGAATTACAACACTCTTACAGCCCCGGTTGTAGCAGCAGCAGCACCAGTTGTAGCCGCCCCCGTTGTAAAATCAGCACCGGTCGTAGCAGCTCCCGTTCTTAAAGCAGCACCATTAGCTGCTGCACCAATTGTTAAAGCGGTTGCTCCTGCAGCTCCACTTGTTGCTCCATCTCCCTATGTAGCCCCAGCACCATATGTAGCCCAAACACCATACTTTGCTCCATCTCCTTATGTAGCCCCATCCCCTGTTGTTGCTTCTGCTCCTTATGTATCTCCATACAATTTACCTTACACCGTCCCAGCAGCATCTCCTTACGTTTCTCCTTATGCAGCTCGTTACGTATCTCCATACGCAGCTCCTTATTCCCTTCCTGTAGCTCCTTACCCAGCTGCAGGATACGTAGCACCAGCTTATCTTTAAGCCTTATAATGTAACTACGAGGAGTTTTGAAATCGTTTCAAATTTAGATTGATTCAATAGCCTCGATTTTTATGTTGTTCTGACTTGTACAAAGTTTGTTTATATGGATTTGAATATTGTAAAAATATGTAAATATATAAATAAATATTTCTAAATGATTTATTTCTTTTTAATTATAAGTGTTAATCAATATTAATAATAACTTTATATAACATGATATATTATACACGTCTTTATCCTTATTTACCACCAACCAAATTTTACAACAGTAATTGATGTGTAAACGAATTGAGGGGTATAAAGCGAAAGATCCAAAGTGATGGGTTCCGCGATAGTTATGGGTACTGAGTAAATAATTGATGAACTGCTTAATCCAGGTTTTGGTTCTGGAACTGGGGTTGTTGCCACAAAGTTGAGAAGAATCGCAAAAAATGTCTAAAATATCACTTTTGCTCCATAACATTAATGAGATACATTTCTTTCAAACAAAACCTAACTATTGGGTATTAGTGATTGTATCTTTAAAAATGTCAAATTTAAAAAAAATTATTTTTGCTTTATTTATAAGAATTAGCATATAATTTTTGTATTAAATTAAAGTTTANACACCATACTTTGCTCCATCTCCTTATGTAGCCCCATCCCCTGTTGTTGCTTCTGCTCCTTATGTATCTCCATACAACTTACCTTACACCGTCCCAGCAGCATCTCCTTACGTTTCTCCTTATGCAGCTCGTTACGTTTCTCCATACGCAGCTCCTTATTCGCTCCCTGTAGCTCCTTACACAGCTGCAGGATACGTAGCACCAGCTTACCTTTAAGCCTTATAATGTCACTACGAGGAGTTTTGAAATCGTTTCAAATTTAGATTGATTCAATAGCCTCGATTTTTATGTAGTTCTGACTTGTACAAAGTTGTAAATATGTAAATATATAAATAAATATTTCTAAATGATTTATTTCTTTTTAATTATAAGTGTTAATCAATATTAATAATAACTTTATATAACATAATATATACACATCTCAATCAAATCTTATTTACCACCAACCAGATTTTACAACAGTAATTGGTGTGTAAACGAATTGAGGGGCATAAAGCGAAGGATCCAAAGTGATGGGTTCCGCGATGGTTATGGGTACTGAGTAAATAATTGATGAGCTGATTAATCCAGGTTTTGGTTCTGGAATTGGGGTTGTTGCCACAAAGTTGAGAAGAATCGCAAAAAATGTCTAAAATATCACTTTTAGAAAATTAATTATTTTTAGAAACTTTAAAACTCACCAATTTCAACATTTTAGTTATTGTTCGTTGAATCTTCACTTCAAATTAATACTCCTTGGTGCGATCACATTGTATTTATACTAGCTAAGATCAGATTCTGGGAGAAAATACTGCTTATTTGGCCAGATCAAGGATAAATTACATTTAATTTGTTGCAATATGTTTGTGATTTCTTTTTATGGTAATTCTTAATAACAAATTTTTAATATATAAACGTTTATTTATATTTTTAATTAATAAATATTATCACGAATTTTAGAAATCTTCATTTGCAAAAACAAGGTTAATGTAAAATTGGGAAATTTGAATTGGAAAATTATTCTGATTTATATCACGTACCATTTATATACGATTGAACGTCCAAATACGTATTTTCATTAAGTGGAAAATACTCATGCAGTGTAGCAACGCGCATTCTAAACCAGAACTGGCACGTCCTTTTTAGAAATTCGATCTCGTGCCAAAGAATTCCTAAGAAAATCTGTTTTCACGTTTGGTTTAATTTAATATAACACCGTAAATGGTTATTTAAACTTTTTTATAACATTTATTTACTTCAAACTTTAAAAAATCATTTCTGCTTTATTTATGGGAATTAACAAACGATTTTTATATTAAATTAAAACTTAAAATATCTATTTTAGGGCAACATAAAAATTTATGGATTGATCCATAAAATTAATGAGAAAAAGGCAAATTAAACTTCAAGAAGTCATGTTTACTTTAATTGTAGGAATTAATAATTGCTTTTTATACTAAATTAAAACTTAAAGTATCTACTTCAAGACCATATAAAGTTTTATGGTTAGATCCACATAATTAAGGCGAAAAGAATTTTTTAAACGAAGCCTAACTCTTAGCTATTAATCATGACATCTTTAAAAATGCCAAACTTTAAAGAGTCATGACTGCTTTAATTATAGGAATTAACTAATGATTTTTATATTAAATTAAAGCCTAAAGCATCTGCTTCAAGACCATATAAGCATTTGTTGGTTGATCTATATAATTAATGAAAAAAGAATTTTTTAAATAAAACCTAACTCTATCATGACATCTTTAAAATGTCAAACTTTCAACCATCATTTCTACTTTATTTATAGCAACTAACAAACTATTTTTATGTTAAAATAAAGCTTGAAGTATCTTCTTCAAGACCATGTAATGCTTTATGTTTTAGTCCATAAAATAAATGAGATACAGTTTTTTTAAATACAACCTAAGTATTGGTTATTCAAAATTACATCTTTAAAAACGTCAAACTTTAAGAAATCACACCTACTTTATTTATAGGAATTAGCAAACGATTTTTGTATTAAATTAAAGTTTAAAGTATCTGCTTCAAACTTATGTAAAGGTTTATGATTTGCTCCATAACATTAATGAGATATATTTGTTTTAAACAAAACCTAACTATTGGGTATTAGTGATTGTATCTTTAAAAACGGCAAACTTTAAAACATCACTTCTACTTTATTTATAAGAATTAGCATATAATTTTTGTTTTAAATTAAAGTTTAAAGTATCTGCTTCAAGATTATGTAAAAGTTTATGGCTTGCTCCATAACATTAATGAGATTTATTTTAAACAAAACGTAACTATTGGGCATTAGTGTTTGTATCTTTAAAAACGTCAAACTTTAAGAAATCACTCCTACTTTATTTATAGGAATTAACAAACGATGATTGTATTAAATTAAAGCTTAAAGTATCTGCTTCAAGGCTATGTAAAGGTTTATGGTTTGCTCCATAACATTAATGAGATACATTTGTTTTAAACAAAACCTAATATTGGGTATTAGTAATTGTATCTTTAAAAACGTTGAACTTTAAAAGATTACTTCTACTTTATTTGTAAGAATTAGCATATAATTTTTGTATTAAATTAAAGCTTAAAGTATCTGCTTCACGATCATGTAAAGGTTTATGGTTTGCTCCATAACATTAATGAGATACATTTGTTTTAAACAAAACCTAACTATTGGGTATTAGTGATTGTATCTTTAAAANGTTTCAAATTTAGATTGATTCAATAGCCTCGATTTTTATGTTGTTCTGACTTGTACAAAGTTTGTTTATATGGATTTGAATATTGTAAAAATATGTAAATATATAAATAAATATTTCTAAATGATTTATTTCTTTTTAATTATAAGTGTTAATCAATATTAATAATAACTTTATATAACATGATATATTATACACGTCTTTATCCTTATTTACCACCAACCAAATTTTACAACAGTAATTGATGTGTAAACGAATTGAGGGGTATAAAGCGAAAGATCCAAAGTGATGGGTTCCGCGATAGTTATGGGTACTGAGTAAATAATTGATGAACTGCTTAATCCAGGTTTTGGTTCTGGAACTGGGGTTGTTGCCACAAAGTTGAGAAGAATCGCAAAAAATGTCTAAAATATCACTTTTGCTCCATAACATTAATGAGATACATTTCTTTCAAACAAAACCTAACTATTGGGTATTAGTGATTGTATCTTTAAAAATGTCAAATTTAAAAAAAATTATTTTTGCTTTATTTATAAGAATTAGCATATAATTTTTGTATTAAATTAAAGTTTAAAGTATCTGCTTCAAGATTATATAAAGGTTTATGGTTTCCTCCATAACATTAATGAGATACATTTGTTTTAAACAAAACCTAACTATTGGGCATTAGTGATTGTATCTTTAAAAACGTCAAACTTNTCTCAAGCAGCCCCGGGGGTTGTTGCTCCAGTTGTTGCACCAGCTGTTGTTACAGCTCAAAGCTCCCAATACATCGCTAGGAATTACAACACTCTTGCAGCCCCGGTTGTAGCAGCAGCACCAGTTGTAGCCGCCCCCGTTGTAAAATCAGCACCGGTCGTAGCAGCTCCCGTTCTTAAAACAGCACCATTAGCTGCTGCACCAATTGTTAAAGCGGTTGCTCCTGCAGCTCCACTTGTTGCTCCATCTCCCTATGTAGCCCCAGCACCATATGTAGCCCAAACACCTTACCTTGCTCCATCTCCTTATGTAGCCCCATCCCCTGTTGTTGCTTCTGCTCCTTATGTATCTCCATACAATTTACCTTACACCGTCCCAGCAGCATCTCCTTACGTTTCTCCTTATGCAGCTCGTTACGTATCTCCATACGCAGCTCCTTATTCCCTTCCTGTAGCTCCTTACCCAGCTGCAGGATACGTAGCACCAGCTTATCTTTAAGCCTTATAAGGTAACTACGAGGAGTTTTGAAATCGTTTCAAATTTAGATTGATTCAATAGCCTCGATTTTTATGTTGTTCTGACTTGTACAAAGTTTGTTTACATGGATTTTAATATTGTAAAAATATGTAAATATATAAATAAATATTTCTAAATGATTTATTTCTTTTTAATTATAAGTGTTAATCAACATTAATGAGATACATTTGTTTTAAACAAAACCCAACTATTGGGTATTAGTGATTGTATCTTTAAAAATGTCAAACTTTAAGAAATCACTCCTACTTTATTTATAGCAATTAACAAACGATTTTTGTATTAAATTAAAGCTTAAAGTATCTGCTTCAAGATTATGTAAAGGTTTATCGTTTGCTCCATAACATTAATAAGATACATTTGTTTTAAGCAAAACCTAACTATTGGGTATTAGTGATTGTATCTTTAAAAACGTCATACTTTAAAAAAATACTTCTGCTTTATTTATAAGAATTAGCATATAATTTTTGTATTACATTAAAGCTTAAAGTATCTGCTTCAAGATTATGTAAAGGTTTATGGTTTGTTTCATAACATTAATCAGATACATTTGTTTTAAACAAAACCTAACTATTGGACATTAGTGATTGTATCTTTAAAAACGTCAAACTTTAAGAAATCACTCCTACTTTATTTATAGGAATTAACAAACGATTTTTGTATTAAATTAAAGCTTAAAGTATCTGCTTCAAGACCATGTAAAGGTTTATGGTTTGCTCCATAACATTAATGAGATACATTTGTTTTAAACAAAACCTAACTATTGGGTGTTAGTAGGGGATTAGTAGGGGATTAGTAGGGGATTGTATCTTTAAAAACGTCAAACTTGAAGAAATCACTCCTACTTTATTTATAGGAATTAGCAAACGATTTTTGTATTAAATTAAAGCTTAAAGTATCTGCTTCAAGATCATCGAAAGGTTTACGGTTTGCTCCATAACATTAATAAGATACATTTGCTTTAAACAAAACCTAACTATTGGGTGTTAGTGATTGTATCTTTAAAAATGTCAAACTTTAAGAAATCACTCCTACTTTATTTATAGGAATTAACAAACGATTTTTGTATTAAATTAAAGCTTAAAGTATCTGCTTCAAGATTATGTAAAGGTTTATGGTTTGCTCTATAACATTAATAAGATACATTTGTTTTAAACAAAACCTAACTATTGGGCATTTGTGATTGTATCTTTAGAATCGTCAAATTTTAAGAAATCACTCCTACTTTATTTATAGGAATTAGCAAACGATTTTTGTATTAAATTAAAGCTAAAAGTATCTGCTTCAAGATCATGTAAAGGTTTATGGTTTGCTCCATAACATTAATGAGATATATTTGTTTTAAACAAAACCTAACTATTGGGCATTATATCTTTAAAAACGTCCAACTTTAAGAAATCACTCCTACTTTATTTATAGGAATTAACAAATGATTTTTGTATCAAATTAAAGCTTAAAGTATCTGCTTCAAGATTATGTAAAGGTTTATTGTTTGCTCCATAACATTAAAGAGATACATTTGTTTTAAACAAAACCTAACTATTGGACATTAGTGATTGTATCTTTAAAAACGTCAAACTTTAAGAAATCACTCCTACTTTATTTATAGGAATTAACAAACGATTTTTATATTAAATTAAAGCTAAAAGTATCTGCTTCAAGATCATATAAAGGTTTATGGTTTGCTCCATAACATTAATGAGATATATTTGTTTTAAACAAAACCTAACTATTGGGCATTATATCTTTAAAAACGTCAAACTTTAAGAAATCATTCCTACTTTATTTATAGGAATTAACAAACGATTTTTGTATTAAATTAAAGCTTAAAGTATCTGCTTCAAGATTATGTAAAGGTTTATGGTTTGCTCCATAACATTAATGAGACACATTTGTTTTAAACAAAACCTAATTATTGGGCATTAGTGATTGTATCTTTAGAAACGTCAAACTTTAAGAAATCACTCTAACTTTATTTATAGGAATTAACAAACGATTTTTGTATTGAATTAAAGCTTAAAGTATCTGCTTCAAGATTATGTAAAGGTTTATTTTTTTGCTCCACAACATTAAGGAGATACTGTTGTATTAAACAAAACCTAACTATTCGGCATTAATGATTATATATTTAAAAATCTCAAACTTTAAGAAATCACTCCTACTTTATTTATGGGAATTAACAAACGATTTTTATATTAAATTAAAGCTTAAAGTATCTGCTTCAAGATTATGTAAAAGTTTATGGTTTGCTCCATAACATTAATGATATACATTTGTTTTAAACAAAACCTAACTATTGGGTGTTAGTGATTGTATCTTTAAAAACGTCAAACTTTAAGAAATCACTCCTACTTTATTTATAGGAATTAACAAACGATTTTTGTATTAAATTAAAGCTTAAAGTATCTGCTTCAAGATTATGTAAAGGTTTATGGTTTGCTCCATAACATTAATGAGGTACATCATCACTAATACTAATAATAGGTAATCATTCCTACTTTATTTATAGGAATTAACAAATGATTTTTGTATCAAATTAAAGCTTAAAGTATCTGCTTCAAGATTATGTAAAGGTTTATGGTTTGCTATATAACATTAATGAGATACATTTGTTTTAAACAAAACCTAACTATTGGGCATTAGTAATTGTATCTTTAAAAACGTCAAACTTTAAGAAATCACTCCTACTTTATTTATGGGAATTAACAAACGATTTTTATATTAAATTAAAGCTAAAAGTATCTGCTTCAAGATCATGTAAAGGTTTATGGTTTGCTCCATAACATTAATGAGATACATTTGTTTTAAACAAAACCTAACTATTGGGGTATTAGTGATTGTATCTTTAAAAACGTCAAACTTTAAGAAATCACTCCTACTTTATTTATAGGAATTAGCAAACGATTTTTGTATTAAACTAAAGCTTAAAGTATTTGCTTCAAGACCATATAAAGGTTTATGGTTTGCTCCATAACATTAATGAGATACATTTGTTTTAAACAAAATCTAACTATTGGGTATTAGTGATTGTATCTTTAGAAACGTCAAACTTTAAGAAATCACTCCTACTTTATTTATAGGAATTAACAAACGATTTTTGTATTAAATTAAAGCTTAAAGTATCTGCTTCAAGGTCATGTAAAGGTTTATGGTTTGCTCCATAACATTAATGAGATACATTTGTTTTAAACAAAACCTAACTATTGGGTATTAGTGATTGTATCTTTAAAAACGTCAAACTTTAAGAAATCACTCCCACTTTATTTATAGGAATTAACAAACGATTTTTGTATTAAATTAAAGCTTAAAGTACCTGCTTCAAGACCATGTAAAGGTTTATGGTTTGCCCCATAACATTAATGAAATACATTTCTTTTAAACAAAACGTAACTATTGGGCATTAGTGATTGTAGCTTTAGAAACGTCAAACTTTAAGAAATCACTCCTACTTTATTTATAGGAATTAACAAACGATTTTTGTATTAAATTAAAGCTTAAAGTATCTGCTTCAAGATTATGTAAAGGTTTATGGTTTGCTCCATAACATTAATGAGATACATTTGTTTTAAACAAAACCTAACTATTGGGTATTAGTGATTGTATCTTTAAAAACGTCAAACTTTAAGAAATCACTCCTACTTTATTTATGGGAATTAACAAATGATTTTTGTATCAAATTAAAGCTTAAAGTATCTGCTTCAAGATTATGTAAAGGTTTATGGTTTGCTCTATAACATTAATAAGATACATTTGTTTTAAACAAAACCTAACTATTGGGCATTTGTGATTGTATCTTTAGAATCGTCAAACTTTAAGAAATCACTCCTACTTTATTTATAGGAATTAGCAAACGATTTTTGTATTAAATTAAAGCTAACATTATCTGCTTCAAGGTCATGTAAAGGTTTATGGTTTGCTCCATAACATTAATAAGATACATTTGTTTTAAACAAAACCTAACTATTTGGTATTAGTGATTGTATCTTTAAAAACGTCAAACTTTAAGAAATCACTCCTACTTTATTTATAGGAATTAACAAATGATTTTTGTATCAAATTAAAGCTTAAAGTATCTGCTTCAAGTTTATGTAAAGGTTTATGGTTTGCTCCATAACATTATTGAGATACATTTGTTTTAAACAAAACCTAATTATTGGTTATTAAATGCTGAACTTTAAGATCATACAAAAGTTTGTAAGTTGATTCATAAAATTTTATAAAAAAGTTTTTGTGTTATACAAGTGTTACGATCATAACGGCACATTGCATTGCATCAACGTTCAATCTAAATCCTATCTGGACCGTTCTTTTTAGAAATTCGTTTCGCATCGTAGAATTCGTAAGAAAATCTGCTTCCACGTCTAGTAGCAGTATTAAGAATTTAACGACGTCCCAAATCTATATTTAAATTTTCTTTTAAGAACCTCTTTTAATTTCGTGCTTTTTTATATGCTTTTAAATCTACACGTGCGGAGATGAAAAAACTATAATCCAAAATGCCCATCTAAATCTCTCTTCCTTACCGCTTCCTGTTAATTTATTGACCACATGTGTCAAAAACAAACTGGAAAATTATCATGAACTCACCTTTGGAATATCAACCGGACTTTTACCGATTTTATAATTTTGTTAGGTTAGTATAAAAGAGTAGTTTGGTCCCGTTAAAAATCATTCCATTCTCAACAGTTCTCTAATATTAAATATTAGAAAGATGGTTAAATACGTAAGTATTTGTGTTTTTTAATTACTTTTTATTGATTTATATCTTTTTTAGTTTGTACTTCTTACCTTCTTCGTTGCTGTAACCACAGCTTCTCCTATTGCTAATCCGAAATCTGAAGCTAAACCATCTTACTATGAAAACCAGGGACACAACTTTGGTTACTCTCAACCAATTGGGCATGGTCATATTGGAACTCAATTCCCTTCAGTTCCAATTTCACAACCCTTAAGTTACTCAGGAATTAGTGCCGCATCAGTTTCCCAAGTTCCTTATGTTTCCCCGCAAGTATCCAGTCAATTAAGTTATATCCCATCATCTTATACAGGAGGTGCTTCTTCTTATCTCCAGCATGGCAGTGTTCCTTATCCAGGAAATGTTGGAGGTCAATACGTACCATCATCAAATGGTTACCACTCAGGAGATATTGACACAGTTCCAAATTTTGGAGGATATAATCACGCTGGATACAATCCAATTCAAACCATCGGTCATGTTTGAACACGTTGAGATTGGAATTATGTTTTTGTAATAAATCATTAAAAACAATTTATTTTTCATTTAATCACAATTAACTCAACAGTTTAAGGTTTCAACCATAAAATTTTCAAAAAGAAAACAAATATTTTACCTCAATTCTTGTACTTTTATTTGATCAGAACAAAAAAAGATACATTTCAAACGATAACTTGGGTAAAAAAGCCGTACAAAATCTTCAATATACTTTATAATAAGCTTATAAAAATCTTTTAGCTGTATGTATAATACGTAGATAAACCGTAGGGTTTGTAGGAATGGAAATACGATGGTCGAAAAAAATTTACGTATGTGTATGGTGATAAGGATCTGAACACGTGTGGCGTAGAGATGTAACTTATAGGTGTTGAAACGTGAGATGTCACAAAAACGTTAGGTTTGGGTGTAGGATCCGGTTCTGGTGCGGCGAAAACCACGGCAAAGATTAAAACGAACGCATAAATCTACGAAAAAGAAATGAATTATTTAATATATTAACAAGAAAGAACCGAAATATTATTTTAAAAAAACTTACTGATTTGAACATTTTGAAATTTGATTTTTCTTCTTGATATTTGTAATCTTGTGGATTATAAAGTTGTTGGAATACTGATCTATCATCGAAATAGGAGGATCTTATATAGTAGTCGGAAAATTATCGGTAACAGTTCTACGATTGACCTCAAAATAAAATCGGTCAAAATTATTTATGTTTTTTTCCGTCGTTTATATTTTAATTGATATACTAAATTTTGAATTAAGAAGATTCGGGAAAAGTACCAATTCCGGCTATGTAATTTGATTCAGATTGTAAGCATTTATTTTTAAAATGTTAATCAAAATAAATTTAAATTAATTGAAGATTTGACAACAATGAAAAAAAATTGATTCTTAAACCTCAAAATGATTCAAGTTTATAATACATAAAATTAAGAATGTTACATTGAAAAATTGATATCTCAAAAACTAAAAGATATTTTTAAAAGCGACCTTTTTCATTGAAAAGCTCATAATTTGTTTTATAAATGCTGATAATTTCATGACGATTAAAGAATTTGTTGATTTATTACGATTTTTTGAAAATGATTAAAGAAAATTAGTTACTCTTAAAATGAGAAATTACAATGTTGAATTGAAATATTGATATCTCAAAAACTATAAGATATTTTGGTATGCCGCCTTTTTCATTGAAAAGCTTATAATTTGTTTTATAACTGCTGATGATTTCATAATGATTAAAAAATAAGTCGACTTGTTATGATTTTTTGAATATGATTCAAGAAAATTGTTTATCCTTCAAAATGAGAAATAGCACCGTTAGAGTTAATAAAGGATATCTCAAAAACTAAAAGGTACTTTGGAAAGTTGTCAGTTTTATTGAAAAGCTTATAATTTGTTTTATAAATGCTGATGATTTCATAATGATTAAAAAATAAAGAGATTTATTACGAATTTTTGAAAATGATCAGACAGTGTTAGATTCAAAAATTGATATCTCAAAAACTATAAGATATTTTGGAACGCCGCCTTTTTCATTGAAAAGCTCATAATTTGTTTTATAAATGCTGATAATTTCATAACGATTAAGGAATTAGTTGATTTATTATTCAATGTAATCGAAGAAAATTGTTTACCTTTAAAAATGAGAAGTAGCAATGTTAGGTTTAAAAGTTAATATCTCAAGAACTAAAAGGTATTTTGAGGTGTGATCGCTTTCATTGAAAAGCTTGTAATTTGTTCTATAACTGCTGATGATTTCATAATGATTAAAAAATAAGTCGATTTGTTATGATTTTTTGAATATGATCCAAGAAAATTGTTTATCTTTTAAAATGAGATATAGCACCGTTAAAGTTAATAAAGGATATCTCAAAAACTAAAAGGTGTTTTGAGGTGTGGTCGCTTTCATTGAAAAGCTTATAATTTGTTTTATAAATGTTTATAATTTCATAACGATTAGAAAATAAGTTGATTTATTACGAATTTTTGAAAATGATCAGTCAATGTTAGATTCAAAAATTGATATCTCAAAAACTAAAAGATATTTTTGAACACCGCCTTTTTCATTGAAAAGCTTATAATTTGTTTTATAACTGCTGATGATTTCGTAACGATTAAATAATTAGTTGATTTATTACTGAATGTAATCGAAGAAAATTGTTTACCTTTAAAAATGAGAAGTAGCAATGTTAGGTTTAAAAGTTAATATTTTAAGAACTAAAAGATATTTTTGCGGTCTTTTTCTTTGAAAAGCTTACAATTGGTTTTATAACTGCTGATAATTTCATAATGATTAAAAAATAAGTCGATTTGTTATGATTTTTTGAATATGATACAAGAAAATTGTGTATCCTTAAAACAAGAAATTATAGTGTTAGATTCAAAAATTGATATCTCAAAGACTAAAAGATATTTTGGAACGCGTCTTTTTCCATTGAAAAGCTTATAATTTGTTTTATAAATGCTGATGATTTCATAACGATTAAAAAATAAGTCGATTTGTTATGATTCTTTGACTATGACCCAAGAAAATTGTTTACCTTTAAAATGAGAAATAGCACCGTTAGAGTTAATAAAGGATATCTCAAAAACTAAAAGGTATTTTGGAAAGCGGTCGCTTTCATTGAAAAGCTCATAATTTGTTTTATAAGTGCTGATGATTTCATTACAATTAAAGAATAAGTCAATTTATTAAGATTTTTTGAAAATGATTGAAAAAAATTGTGAACCCTTAAAACGAGAAATTACAGTGTTAAATTCAAAAATTGATACCTCAAAGACTAAAAGATATTTTGGAACGCGTCCTTTTCCATTGAAAAGCTCATAATTTGTTTTATAAGTGCTGATGATTTGATTACAATTAAAGAATAAGTCAATTTATTACGATTTTTTGAAAATGTTTGAAAAAAATTGTGTATCCTTAAAACGAGAAATTAGTGTTATATTCAAAAATTGATATCTCAAAGACTAAAAGATATTTTGGAACGCGTCCTTTTCTATTGAAAAGCTTATAATTTGTTTTATAAATGCTGATGATTTCATAACGATTAAAAAATAAGTCAGTTTGTTATGATTCTTTGAATATGATCCAAGAAAATTGTATACCTTTAAAATGAGAAATAGCACCGTTAGAGTTAATAAAGGATATCTCAAAAACTAAAAGGTATTTTGGAAAACGGTCGCTTTCATTGAAAAGCTCATAATTTGTTTTATAAGTGCTGATGATTTCATTACAATTAAAGAATAAGTCAATTTATTACGATTTTTTGAAAATGTTTGAGAAAAATTGTGTATCCGTCAAACGAGAAATTACAGCGTTAGATTCAAAAATTGATATCTCAAAGACTAAAAGATATTTTGGAACGCGTCCTTTTCCATTGAAAAGCTCATAATTTGTTTTATAAGTGCTGATGATTTCATTACAATTAAAGAATAAGTCAATTTATTACGATTTTTTGAAAATGATTGAAAAAAATGGTGTATCCTTAAAACGAGAAATTACAGTGTTAGATTCAAAAATTGATATCTCAAAAACTAAAAGATATTTTGGAACGCGTCCTTTTCCATTGAAAAGCTCATAATTTGTTTTATAAGTGCTGATGATTTCATTACAATTAAAGAATAAATCAATTTATTACGATTTTTTTAAATGATTGAAAAAAATTGTGTATCCTTAAAACGAGAAATTACAGTGTTAAATTCAAAAATTAATATCTCAAAGACTAAAAGATATTTTGGAACGCGTCTTTTTCCACTGAAAAGCTCATAATTTCTTCTATAAGTGCTGATGTTTTCATTACAATTAAAGAATAAGTCAATTTATTACGATTTTTTTAAATTATTGCAAAAAATTGTGTAACCTTAAAACGAGAAATTACAGTGTTAGATTCAAAAATTGATATCTCAAAGACTAAAAGATATTTTGGAACGCGTCTTTTTCCATTGAAAAGCTCATAATTTCTTCTATAAGTGCTGATGTTTTCATTACAATTAAAGAATAAGTCAATTTATTATGATTTTTTGAAAATGTTTGAAAAAAATTGTGTATCCTTAAAACGAGAAATTAGTGTTAGATTCAAAAATTGATATCTCAAAGACTACAAGCTATTTTGGAACGCGTCCTTTTCCATTAAAAAGCTTATAATTTGTTTTATAAATGCTGATGATTTCATAACGATTAAACAATAAGTCGATTTGTTATGATTCTTTGAATATGATCGAAAAAAATTGTTTACCTTTAAAATAAGAAATACCACCGTTAGAGTGAATAAAGGATATCTCAAAAACTAAAAGGTATTTTGGAAATCGGCCGCTTTCATTGAAAAGTTCATAATTTGTTTTATAAGTGCTTATGTTTTCATTACAATTAAAGAATAAGTCAATTTATTACGATTTTTGAAAATGATTGAAAAAAATTGTGTATCCTTAAAACGAGAAATTACAGTGCTAGATTCAAAAATTGATATCTTAAAGACTAAAAGATATTTTGGAACGCGTCCTTTTCCATTGAAAAGCTCATAATTTGTTTTATAAGTGCTGATGATTTCATTACAATTCAAAAATAAGTCAATTTATTAAGATTTTTTGAAAATGATTGAAAAAAATTGTGAATCCTTAAAACGAGAAATTACAGTGTTAGATTCAAAAATTGACATCTCAAAGACTAAAAGATATTTTCGAATGCGCCCTTTTCCATTGAAAAGCTTATAATTTGTTTTATAAATGCTGATGATTTCATAACGATTAAAAAATAAGTCGATTTGTTATGATTTTTTGAATATGATCGAAAAAAGTTGTTTACCTTTAAAATAAGAAATACCACCGTTAATAAAGGATATCTCAAAAACTAAAAGGTATTTTGGAAATCGGTCGCTTTCATTGAAAAGCTCATAATTTGTTCTATAAGTGCTGATGTTTTCATTACAATAAAAGAATAAGTGCGATTTTTTGAAAATGTTTGAAATGTTTACTACTTACCCTTAAATTTAAAGTTAAGGTGGCTAATATTCAATAACAATTTTTTTATAATAAAATATTCCAAACATTTATTATTTATCAATATAGCTTATTTTTATACATTTTTATTTTTCAACAAGAAAAATTACGCTGACTTACGTATTTGTTACATACGTCTTTACAGTTTAGTAGTAATAATTTCTGTGTCCATGTGAATATCCATGGTACGAAGATGGGTAATCGTATCCATACGAATATGGGTAGCTGTAACCTGATGGATATCCGTGGTATGCTTGATACCATGGATATCCTTGATAACCGTAATTATTATACAAAGGAAGACCGTAACCATAACCATAACCATAACTATCGTGTCCTACGCTGGGTTTCGGCTTCGGTTCTGCTTTTGGATCGGCATAAACCATAGCCAAAATGGCACAGACGAGGAAAACCTTAATTAATTAAAAATTTACTTTAATACCATAACAATAATGATTTTAGTATTGATTTGAAAATAACTTACGTATTTGAACATCTTTGATATTTCTTGAAGTTGTTCTTCGAACTATTTCAATCAGATCACTGATGTTGTTCTTGCGAATTTGCTACGCTTTTATACGCAAAAAATTAGGGAAGATCTCCGATTATTCAAGGTTTCCGTTGATGGTCGATTTCTTCTCATTCTCATAAATTTTATAACCGTATTAAAGGACGATTTCGTCAATGTTTACCATAAATTATAATACACCTATTACAATTAGTTTGAAATCGATTTTTAATTTATAATTAAACTTTTTAAGAAATCCACAAAAACGATTATATATTGAATTAATTTAAGATAATTTCAACTGTTATTGGTCTATTTGTTTTTGTTATTAACCAACAAACAGAGGAAAGGTTGATATACATATTCATTAATAAAAGATTTCTTCATATTTTGCTGGATGACGTAAATTTCTATTTAAGTGGCATAAAAAAGTTGTTTATAGTTTCTAAGGATTGATACCATAAAAAACATCTAATCTAGAATATCTAAATCTCATTTAGAATTAATGGCTTTATAAAAATTCTTTTTAATTTTGATTGAGGTTCGTTTTAAATAATAAAGTAGAAGTCAAGGACAAAGAAATCAAAAATACTTTCGCATCTCCTTGAACTCGATTTTTTTTTTGATACCGAATCCAACCACCCTTGGAGTCAGGCTCACGATGTCACTGTTCCGGACAAAACGATATCGGACCAAAGACCTTGTATAGCAATGAACAAGCCGTTATTATTTGCTAAATTTGTGCCTACAGTTTGGTCGATAGCGCTGTTGCAATAGATCTTATGGGGATCAACCTCGCAAAAGCCAGTTTCATTTCACCCATCGCCAGTCGAAGTCTCATCACATCCGCAACACATCACCAAAAGGTCACCTTTAATAAGCCAAAATCAAAATGACTTTGGATAGAAAATACGGCGATTATTACTGGTGGGAATACGATAAGAAATGTGAGTAAAAAATTTCTGATTCTTATCGATTTAATCGACTTCATTGTTCAAAATTGTCTTTGATTTCTCAAATTTGAGGAGGTTTAATTGAAAGATTTGATCTTGATGGGGAATACACACCATGACATTGAGATCATCGATTCCATAACGGGGAAAGGAAAGAAATTAAGGGCAACTCGATTCAATTTTGGATAGGACGAAAACCGCCGCATGGCGCAAACGATTAAAGACATCCGATCACGCAATCCTATTTATGCTTTGTAGGTCTACAAGGTTAGGTTAGGGCCGAAGAATGCGGAAGGTTTAAATTGATTCATGATATAGCTTGAGTGGTTATCACCTGTTCCATTTCATGAAAATTAATTTCCATCATAAGAATTAATGATTATACGGTAACATTTTTTATTTATAGATTGTTCTTGCTGCAAATATGGAAGACCAAGCTACAGCTACAGTTGGTGTTGTAGCACGTGTAGTTGTTATTTATACTGCAGAACGTGCAGACCATGTTCTTGCTCCTGTTATAGATCTTGTAGAAGACATTGTTGGATTTGCAATCCCTACATTTAATATAAGGATTATACCGGGATTGGAAGAGGATTGGAAAGAGAGAGGTTAAAATCGATGTATAAAAATTCTTGTAAAAAAGTTAAATTCAATACTATTTGAGTCTATTTGATTCAAGTACTTGAGTACTTGAATTGAGTACTTAGCTTCACCAATCCTCAATAAACGATAATGTTATTTTGGAGGAATTGGTGAAAAAAAATTAATAAGCTTATCTGATTATTATATTGTTTAAAATATAACCTTAATCAGATGCTTTAAATATTAATAATTATTGAAGTAGAGATGTTTTTGAATTTCTTATAAAATAGTTGCAAAGTAAATAATTAATGATTATAAAACACGACTATCTAAATGTTTGTGTCGATTATAATAAAATTTTAAATCACTGTAAATAAATTGCAATATAAATATTATTACTTATTAAATCACAATTATTTATGATTAAATTAAATCTAAAATTTCTTAATTAGATATCTCGAAACACATTGAGATGCACAATTTAAGAATTTAGAATGTATTGTTGTGGGAGGGTATCGCATATTAATAAATATTAAATCAAATTGATGGAATGACAAATTGATAATTTTGAATGTTGAAAATAATTAACATTTTTGTTTTTAAGTGTTCACTAAAGATAGTTCCCAATCTGAATAAGATTATGGTAATAAGATAATAAGATAAAATGGATTAATACAAAAGTTTTGTTGGAAATGATCGTTAAAAATCGACAAATTGCAAAACTTTATATCTCAGAAACTAAAAGATATTTTTGAAAACGGCCAAGTTCATTTAAAAGCCCATATTTTGTTATATAAATACTGATAATTTCATAACGATTAAAGAATTAGTTGATTTATTATGATTTTTTGAATTTAACCAAAGAAAATTGTTTACCTTCAAAAATGAGAAATGACAATGTTGTATTGAGAAACTGATATCTCAAAAACTAAAAGATATTTTTGAAAACGGCCAAGTTCATTGAAAAGCTCATAATTTGTTGTATAAATACTGATAATTTCATAACGATTAAAGATTTAGCTGATTTATTATGATTTTTTGAATTTAACCAAAGAAAATTGTTTACCTTCAAAAATGAGAAATGACAATGTTGTATTGAGAAACTGATATCTCAAAAACTAAAAGATATTTTTGAAAACGGCCAAGTTCATTGAAAAGCTCATAATTTGTTGTATAAATACTGATAATTTCATAACGATTAAAGATTTAGCTGATTTATTATGATTTTTTGAATTTAACCAAAGAAAATTGTTTACCTTCAAAAATGAGAAATGACAATGTTGTATTGAGAAACTGATATCTCAAAAACTAAAAGATATTTTTGAAAACGGCCAAGTTCATTGAAAAGCTCATAATTTGTTGTATAAATACTGATAATTTCATAACGATTAAAGATTTAGCTGATTTATTATGATTTTTTGAATTTAACCAAAGAAAATTGTTTACCTTCAAAAATGAGAAATGACAATGTTGTATTGAGAAACTGATATCTCAAAAACTAAAAGATATTTTTGAAAACGGCCAAGTTCATTGAAAAGCTCATAATTTGTTGTATAAATACTGATAATTTCATAACGATTAAAGATTTAGCTGATTTATTATGATTTTTTGAATTTAACCAAAGAAAATTGTTTACCTTCAAAAATGAGAAATGACAATGTTGTATTGAGAAACTGATATCTCAAAAACTAAGATATTTTTGAAAACGGCCAAGTTCATTTAAAAGCCCATAATTAGTTTTATAAATACCGATAATTTCATAACAATTAAAGAATTAATTGATTTATTATGATTTTTGGAATTTGACCAAAGAAAATTATTTACCTTTAAAAATGAGAAATACCAATGTTGTATTGAGAAACTGATATCTCAAAAACTAAAAGATATTTTTGAAAACCGCCAAGTTCATTTAAAAGCCCATAATTTGTTGTATAAATACTGATGATTTCATAACGATTAAAGAGTTAGTTGATTTATTACGATTTTTTGAATTAAACCAAAGAAAATTGTTTACCTTTAAAAATGAGAAACACCAATGTTGTATTGAGAAACTGATATCTCAAAAACTAAAAGATATTTTTCAAAACGGGCAAGTTCATTGAAAAGCTCATAATTAGTTTTAAAAATACCGATAATTTCATAACCATTATAGAATTAGTTGATTTATTATGATTTTTTGAATTTGACCGAAAAATATTGTTTACCTTCAGAAATGAGAAATGACAATGTTGTATTGAGAAACTGATATCTCAAAAACTAAAAGATATTTTTGAAAACGGCCAAGTTCATTTAAAAGCCCATAATTTGTTGTATAAATACTGATGATTTCATAACGATTAAAGAGTTAGTTAATTTATTATGATTTTTTGAATTTACCAAAGAAAATTGTTTACCTTCAAAAATGAGAAATGACAATGTTGTATTGAGAAACGGATATCTCAAAAACTAAAAGATATTTTCGAAAACGGCGAAGTTCATTGAAAAGCTCATAATTTGGTGAGTAAATACTCATAATTTCATAACGATTAAAGACTTAGTTGATTTATTATGATTTTTTGAATTTGACCGTAGAAAATTGTTTACCTTCAAAAATGAGAAAAACAATGTTAGGTTTAAACATTAATATATCAAAAACTAAAAGATGTATTTGAAAGTGGCTTTTTTTATTGAAAAGCTTATAATTTGTTTTATAATTTTTTGAATTTGATCGAAGAAAATTATTTACAGAAATTATTTCAGAGACGTTCAAACATCTTTCAGAATCAAAGGTACTAAAGTTATTGATGTCTTACAATCTTAAAATAAGTAGACTTTTAAAGTTAATAAAACCCGAGCTAGAATTAGGTTCAATAATTTTTTAATATAAGTGTTTGATATAGATTGTGTTAATGCATTTATTAAACAGCTGTAACTGAAATTTAAATAATATAAACTAAAATAATAAATATTTTTTTTTTATTTTATTCTTGGTGCGTTATAACTCATTTAACGTTCCTTTTTCTTCCTCTCTATTTAAGACAATATCTCATTTTTTATGCTTTATCAGGCCTCTTCGATTGCTGAAGTCCTTTTCGACTCTAAAATGAGGACAGGCCTCATGGTCTCTCCAATATCTCGCTCATAAAAAACGCAACATCAAGCACCCTCAGTGTTCTCATTTCTGTAGCTCTTAACATGCTTGTGGTTTTTGATATATCCGCCCAAGTTTCTGATATATAAGTCAGTATGTCGTTTTGTAGATGCTCTCTTAAAGATATCTGGAACCTTTCTTGCCTTAACTTCTTGATGAAATTTCTGCACTTAGAGTTGTCAATGCTAATAAATTATTTAGCGTTCCTTTAATAATTAATTATTGCAACTATGTTAACGATTTCTTTCATGTTGATAACAGCACATTAACAGTTGTTTGTGCCTTACAATTAGTGATAATTGTTTGTTTAAAGGTGGATTATGTTTGTCTATTATTACGTCTATTATTACAATATATTGCTCTTTTGGCGAATTTTAACTGGATTTTCATTCAATATTTCAATAGAAAATTGCGTCAGCGTCGTATTTAAAAAACTAAAACGGTCAGTTCAACGAGCTCAATTGCAACGGTCGCAATTGTCCTGCCGATTACAATGCGGTCCATCCATAAAGATGAGCGCACGCGCTTGGCAGAACGAACTTGCGGTTACATAATCTCGCAGCTACCGGTATTCTTTTGTATTATCGTGCGCTCGTGACAAAACAAAATCTATTTAGTTCCGTTTTCCACCCACAAAAAACCCACCCTTATTTAGGTTATATCTCGCCCTATTTTGCAATTAATTTCGAAACTGTTAGTATAAAAATCACACATTCATTTTCAAATCGCAAATTTATTTTTTTCTATATAAACCTACATTGTTTTTGTCTTTTTTAATTTTTTTTTGGTATAAGTCTTAGTCCGGAGTCTTTGTCTAAGTCATCGTTAAAGAATGTGGTAGTAAGTAATGTCAGTCTTGGTGGTCAAGTTTTCAAGTCCGGTCTAGAAATATGTATAAGCAGCGGCAGCGTAAGGATAAGAATAACTCGAAACGTATCCGTTATAATACGGAGAAACGTAACTGCTGTAGGCTAATGGTGCTGTATAAGCTGAATAAGCAACAGGCGCTGACACAAGCGGTGATGTAACTAAAACGTCCGGTTTTGGTTTTGGGCTTGGAGCTGCGAAAGCCATCGCGAAGATGATGGTGAAGATGAATATCTAAAAAAAATAAAATATTTTAGCACTTTCTTTAAAATTATTAAACACAAAATTAATAACTTTACCGATTTGAACATGTTGATTGTTTGTGTTTACTTTGGTCGAATGAAACTCGAAAAACTGATGCCTCGGTTGGAAAAACCAATGACTTATATACACAATGTGCCCATCGATGAAGCGATATTAAGTATGAGCATACCAAAAAGCCCCATGAATACCAATTACCCTGCGGTGATCTTGTCCCATTTGATGCAATGCAAAGTCGGTGGCGGCATACCAAATTAATCGAGGTTGTGTGTTGTAGGTGTTGGCCAAGTATCAATTCTTCAATATCGTTTTGTAACTCATTTGTGTCGAATTTCTAATTAAATTCAATTTACAAATTCTTATATAATATTATAAACTCTATTATTTTTAACATTTATAAAAACAAAGCAATAAAATTACGAATAATTATTCGTTTCGTTTTGAAATTTAATTTGAATTAAAAATAAGAAGCTTTTAAATTACCTATTAAGATTAAAGTCGTATTATTAATGCAAAAATGCTCTTCATGATAATAATTTTAAGCGTAGTTAAAAAATGATTTCATGTGTTGGGTTCAGCTGCGAAATAAATCCATACTGAACTAAAAGGAAAATCAAAAGTATTTATACACAAAAATTGATGGTTTATGCTGTAAATCTATAGTTAGTGATAAAAACCCGATACAATGATTTAAAATCATTAAACAGATTAAATTCTATAAAAATTGATTCAAATCTTTTGAGTTGAACAACATTCGTAATATCACAGTTGAGTTGATCTTGTATTTCCAGTACCTTCTTCTTTTCCAGTTATATGCTTGTCTTTTCAGACATTGCTTAGTCTCTTTCTTCTATTACGACTTACCACATTTCTGCCAAGCCTTATTTTTTAACTCTGTTTTTCCTCCTTTCTGTCCAGTCATTTTCCAATACCTTTCCTCTCTGCCAAGTATTATAACTCTATTTAATCTATGCTCAGCTTTATTTATCTAATACTACTCTCTTAACAACCTTATCTAACCTTTGTTTTTGTTTTGTCATTTCGGCCCTTATTATTCTCTCTTAATTCTCAAGATTTCATACACCATCTGTCTAACATGTGACTTACCATCGTGGGTGGATTAATCATTCTTCTGTACTGTGCTTCGCACCTCGTTCTAATATTGGTAAACTCTTTGCGCAAAACTCAAGTCTATTTTGTTGGTTTTTTACACATGTGTTTTGAAGATGCCGTGTCCACCCAAAGCTTGTTTCAGGAAATGATCCACTTCTCCCCATCTTTTCAACACCCTCTTTTCCGGAGCAGAGATTAGTAATCTGGTCCAACCATCCTGATTGGTATCCCTCTTGCTAGTTCTTCATTATATTTTGGAGAAAATGTATCTTAGGTATCTTCAAAATCAATGAGATTTCCTCAAACAAAAATTAAAATCTTCTACTTTCCGTATCTTCCAATCTATGCAGTATTTTGCTTGTCTTTGCAGACTTTGTTTGGTCTCTTTCTTCTATCAACGACCTCCCACATTTCTGCCCAGCCTCTTTTTTAACTCTTTGCTTCTTTTTTTCTGACCAGTCATTTTTCAATTCCTTTCATCTCTGCCAAAATGATATCTCTATCCAATCTATGTTCAGCTTTATCTCTGCAGTTTGTTTCTAGTCATTCCAGTCTCCACTTCAGTTTCTTTCCTCCGTTACTAGTCTCTTGTCAGTCCCGCTTTTTCTGTTAAGTCACTTTCCGGAGTCCATTCAGTTTTTTTCTTCTATGACCAGTCCTTTTCGAGATTTTCTATTTCCTTCAGTGTCTTTTTTGTATTTCCAGTGTCTGTTCAACCTCTTCTTAGTATTACTAATCTCTCCCCAGTTTCACGCCTTTCTTCCCACTCTGTTTCTGGTCTTTCCAGTTTGTAATCATTTTTTTTTAATTTCCAACCTCTTATTAGTCTCCTATTGTTTTGCCCAATCAGTTGTATGTGATTCCAGTATTGATTCAGATTCTTTCATTCCTAGTGTCTTTGAAGTCTCCAGTCTCATTAATTTCTTCCAAGCACTTTTCTTGCCTTTCTAGTCCACATTCTTTCTGTTTCAGTTATATTTCTCATTCCACACTATACAGGGTGTTAATGAACGACGTGCAGATATTTCAGGTGATGACGGTAGTACTCGACAAAATAGGAGAAAAATGTTTTTCTTCGGTGTTTTTGTGAATAATAATAACACCTAATGTTTATAAATCTCTACAATAAAATGACAAAATCGTCAGCCACACTACCAAGGTGTCCCATTGTTTCGTGTTTCTAATTCTTATACCATCTGCAAGCTTTTGTTTGAACAGCCTGTATAACATATATAGTAATTTTGATATCGTATTTAAACTCCCTATCATTTTCTTCAACTCTTTGGTCTAATTCGTTATTCTCGTATCTGTCACCGTTTTCAAGATACCTTAGGAAAAGAGCCATAAATGTATAAAGTAAACCACTCTGTAGTGACGCATTTTTGACCACATGTTTATTAGTATTTTTCTTCTATTTTTTTTACTACCGCCTCCTGAAATATCTACACGTCATTCATTAACACCCTGTATTTTGCATTTACAGCACCTGCTCTATCTATTTCTACCACTATCAGTTTTGATCCATTCACTCGCCATTCCGCTCAGCTGTTTTGTGGTCTTCCCTGACTTTGGTTAGCTTTTGCTCAGTATATTCCTTGTCCTTCTAGTCTCCGTTCGACTTTCTTTACCCTCTTTCATCTCTGCCAAGTTATATTTCACTTTCCAGTCTTGATTCAGTTTCTTTCCTCTATTAGCTATCTTTACCCAGTCTTCCTCTTCCCTGTCCAAACTCTATTTTGTCTTTCCAGTATCTTCTCAGTCCTTTTCTACTATTATCACTTATATTATCAAGTCTACCGCCTTTCTGTCAAGCTATTTTGTGGTCTTCTAAACTTTGTGCAGTATCTTTGCAATTTCTTTCTTCTGTACCATCATTATTTTGCTTTTCATTCTGTATTCAGTCTATTTCTAGTCATCCTCGTTTTTGTTTAGTTTATTTATTGACATTCCATTCTCCATTTAGTCTGTTTTCAGACTTACTCATTTCTGCCTGGTTGTTTTCCTGTTTTTCTACTCTCCATTCGGTCTCTTTAAGTGTTTTTCATCTGTGCCAAGTCATATTTCCATTTCTAGTCTATCTTCAGTCACTTTCCTCTATTAGTATTAGTACTTATAAACATTTAGTACAGAATACGAACGAGCAATGAATAAAAATCCTGAGAAGGATTGGAAATGTGAGAATAATACAAGAGAACAAGATATAACCAAGAACTATACAGTTAGTACGAGAAGCTAATGCTTTCAGAGTAGATGAAGATCCAAAGATTGCAATGAGGACATGTGGTCAAGATGAAAGAAGGAGCGATACAGCAGCAACTGCTTAACAAGAGAATGTAAAGAGGAGCCTTGGGGAAAGGTCTAGAGCGGGATTGCAAAAATTGGGGAAAACCCAACGAATCTTTAACAATTCCAGATTTATCAGAAATCGTTTTTATTCAAATTGTAGTATACGATGTCATCGTTTTGTTATATTATAACAAAAAGTGCAACTTAAAAAGGATTTATCTAAGAGTTATTTTTAAACTTGCTTCTTATTCAACATATTATGATAATTACTTCTTAAAACAATCAGAAAAATTTCACTTGACCTGGGTCGAGCCGGTACAAAAATTTCTCTGGTCCAAGGACAAAAGAAAGACCACCGTGAGTGATTATTACGTTACATAAGTTACGTAACACTTTCTTGTCGTTATATATTTATTATTATATGACCCCCACTTTTCGCGAAAAATTTCGACACCTCCGAGTATAAAGAGAGTTGAAAAAAAAGTTCGAGAGCACATCTTCATTCAACCCGATTCATACTCAATTTAGTGCTTTATTAATCTAATTATCAAGAATGAATCTCAAAGTGGTACGTTAAATCAAAGAAAAGTGTTTAATTATTTCATTTTATTGCTTTTTTAGATTTTGGTTGTTGTCGCTCTTGTTGCTTCAATTGGGATGGTTAATTCGGCACCGAGAAGAAAATTTAAGCCGATTAAAATTCTTTTAAAATTATTTAAATTTTAGATATTATAATGTTAGCTTAATTTTTTACGATTTCTTTTGTACTAATTTATAGAATAAAAACTCCAAAAATGGAATGAAGGAAAGGGTTTTATTTCAAAATCATAATTTTACACGGATTTTCAGAAATTATTTACAAATCATTTACAATTTCCTACGAAACTAAATGAAACTAAAGAAAAAGAAGAAGGGTAGACATCATCGAAGAAAGAATTTTAACCAACAACGACTGGGCCGTGATAAGCGGCGGCTACAGCTGGTGCTACCCCATGATAAGTTGATACAACTGGTGGAGTGTATGCAGAAACAACTGGTGCTGAATAAGGGGAAGAATAACTAGAATAAGCCAAAGGAGCTCCAACGAATGGTGCGGAATATGCAGCAGCTACAAGTCCTGGTTTTGGTTTGGGTTCGGGGACGGCAACAGCCAAAGCCAAAAAGGCAGCGAATACAATCTTAAAAAAAAATAAAATAATAAATTTAATAATAATAAAAAAAGAACTTACAGCTTTGAACATTTTGAGATGATTGTTATTGTTCTACTTTCTGGTTGAACTATAATACAAAAACCAAAATAAATGCTCTATTTATACCAAAATTTTGTATCATTTCGAAGTGGGGTAAACACAATTCGAAATTCATCATGAGTACCTACATTCAAAATACGTTTGCTATTACGAAAACGCAAACAAGTGGGTTAAAACAAGATTTTTTATGTTAAATGTCATTGCGAACACGTTAAGAAGCAAAAAAAAACGGTTTTCATACAGATCCCAATCGCAGATTAGACTCTTTTTTCGGACACAGGTTGCAGCACTTAACCATTGACGGACATAAATGTCAACTATCTTTTACACTTGAAACACAACACGTTTCTTAAACTCATTTACATTCGTCCTTTGTTGTCCCGATCTGATTTCGTAATCACAACAACAGAAAAAACTGCGCTACCGAAACAAAGTGACTTGCAGGTTTACTATAAATAGGTGACCGAAAATTTTTGTGAATCATACTTCGATTCGAAGCTTTACTAAACAAATCAACCAAAATGTTCAAAGTTGTAAGTTGATTAAGTTTTAATTTTGGGTTTGATTTAATTAATTAATTTATTTTTAGATTGTTTTTGCTGCTATCTTGGCTTTAGCCGTCGCTGCTCCAGAACCAAAACCAAAACCGGGAATTGTTGCTGCAGCTTATACTGCACCAGTTGTTGGAACTCCATTGGCTTATTCATCTCCCGTTGTATCTGGTTATACATCTCCAGTAGTGTCTGCTTATACAGCTCCAGTTGTTTCTAGTTATAGTACTTATCATGGAGCTGTTCCAGCTGTTTCTGCTTACTCTGCTCCTGTTGTTTATGCCTAAATCATGATTGAATAAAATATTAATTTTGCAAAAATAAATCTTTGTTTTTATATTAATTAAAAAATTGTATGCTGAACCAATCTCCACATGAACGTGCAAATAGGCTTTTTTTTTCTATATTAAGTGTGATGACTTATTGTTGTAAGTTGCTCAGCTGATCTACTCTAACTTAAGGGTATTATAATGCGATATCAAAAAAAAATAATCGAGTCTTCAAGGTATGCCAAGAGATATCCAAGACTCTTAATTTTATAGCACACTCCGTCCCCTCACAGGAGCTCTGTTAGATGATAATTATGTTCGCCCCATTTGCGCTGAGTCTATGCTTCTAAATCCACTATAAGTTTCGCTGTCCATCTATCTTGCAAGTTCCACCTCGCTTCCTTTTGGGTTCCATCCTGTACTTTATTTCTTTCTCATGAATAGCGCTCCTCTCTTCCACCAGCAAGTCCATTGGAGGCATGCTTGTTATCGCCCAAACACTCGCAGTGGATACGGTTTAGTAGGCTCACGTCACTAAGAAAATGATCCATTTCTCCCCATCCTCTCAGCCTTATTCTGGTCCTGACTTCTTGATTGGCCCATCCCTTTTGCCAGTTCTTCATTACATTTGATCCTGCTTCGAGTTTGCAGCCTTTCACTTTTATCATACAGTCATGATTGAATAAACTATTAATTTTGCAAAAAATAAATCTGTTTTTTTATTTTTATATAAATTGAAGCAAGATGATATCTATCGGGTAAATTACACAAATAAATCTACACGATCCTGCAAACCTGCTTATTATTTCTAAATTAATTGAAGCCAGAGATGACTTATTGTTGTAAATTTTATGACCATGCCATAAAGATACAAGCTGGTCGGCTGATTCACTCCGGTTTCGTGGTTTTTAATGTAATTCTATTTCCTCGATCAACATTTAACACCGAATTAAGCCTAAGGTCCTAAAGCATGATAAGATGTTATCCAAAGATATAATCGAATCTCCAAAACATTNTAAAAAATTGTATGCTGAACCAATCTCCACATAAACGTGCAAATAGGTTTTTTATTTCTAAATTAAGTGTGATGACTTATTGTTGTAAGTTGCTCAGCTGATCCACTCTAACTTAAGGGTGTTTAATGTGATTGCATTTTCTTAATGCAGTTATTGAGCTAAAATCTCGGGCGATCCCTGTTCATGGGGTAACGCCGAAGAATATAAGATTACAGACAATCAATAATTTATATTCAAAAAAGGAACATGATTTCTTTCTAAATTGATGACTTTTTTATGAAATTCCTAAATTTATGAAATTAAATCGCATAGAAGCCAATATAATAAAATGTTAACCAAAAAAAATAATCGAGTCCTCAAGGCATGCCAAGAGATATCCAAGACTCTTAATTTTATAGCACACTCTGTGCCCTCACAGGAGCTGTGTTAGGCAGTGTTGTTAAAAATCCGGGTATTTATTTTGAAGGGAAAATTTCCTGGATATATACCCGGGGGTATTTACCCAAGATGGGTATTTAGAGGTATTTATAAAATTTGATTTAAATTGAGTTGATGGCAGTTTTGCAAATACTTCAAGAATGCAGAGTCGATTATCGATATACCAAACCTATTTATAACATTTACAAGAATGCTACAATGACGGTAAAATTGCATGTAAGTACTGACCAAATACCCATTGGGCGTGGGGTAAGACAAGGCGATACAATGTTGAACCCAAATTGATGGCAATACCTAAGTAATTTACGCTACGCGAACGATATAGTCCTTATTTCGGATAGCCTTGGAGAGATGAAACTGATGCTGAACGACTTACAGGAGGTGTGCAAAAGTTGGGCTAAAGATCAACGTGGAGAAATCAAAATTTATGACAAATCTTGTTCTCAGCTTTAACATTAACATTGGGGATAATGAGACTGAGAGAGTTGACAGTTATGTATATCTTGGCAATGAGGTTCATGTATCGAGAGCGGTATAGTTCGATGGTTACGAGGTTCATGAGCGATATTTCTGTATATTTGAAAAGAAAGGCTTTCAATCAATGCGTGCTTCCTCCTTTGGTTATGTTATGACATACGGTTCCGAAACTTTAGCATTAACGGTGGCCATTACCAGGAGGCTCAAAGTAACGCAAAGACAGCTGGAGAGGTCGATGCTGGATGTAACCCTGAGGGACTACATAAGAAATGAAAACCTACGAAGAGGATCTGGCGTAAATGATATGGTCAACATTGTGGCAAAGCTGACGTGGAACTGGGCGGATCATCGTCGCAAGAATGAAGAATGAGGAGTGGTTGCTTGATTATAATACGTCTTCGATCGCTGACAATTCCTTGTCTTCAATCATCTTGATAAATTTCATCACCTTCCTCTAAATTTTTTTCCGAATCTGTTATATTTTTACTTGTATCACTTTTATATGTACTACTTTGGTATTTATCCTGGGCCGGGGTAAATACCCGGATAAATACCCATTTTATAAATACCTACCCGCCGGGTATTTACCCAGCGCCCATCACTGGTGTTAGGTGATAATTATGTTCGCCCCACTTGCTTTCTTTCTCATGAATAGCGCGCCTCTCTTCCACCAGCACGTCCATTAGACCTTGCTTGTTATATATTTAAATAAAAGCAAGCTAAAGAAGTTTTTTCTAGTATATCTTTTTGGTATAATTTTTAATATATTCCCAACTTGCAACATGGATAAAATTCTTAATTCTTAATGCTTGTTATCGCCTCAACACTAGCAGTAGATACGGTTTAGTAGGCTCACGTCACTAAGAAAATGATCCATTTCTCCCCATCCTCTCAGCTTTAATCTGGTCCTGCCTTCTTGATTGGCCCATCTCTTTTGCCAGTTCTTCATTACATTTGATCCTGCTTCGAGTTTGCAGCCTTTCACTTTTATCATACAATCATGATTGAATAAAATATTAATTTTGCAAAAAATAAATCTGTTTTTTTATTTTTATATAAATTGAAACAAGATGATATCTATCGGGTAAATTACACAGATAAATCTACACGATCCTGCAAACCTGCTTATTATTTCTAAATTAATTGAAGCCAGAGATGACTTATTGTTGTAAATTCTATGAAAACGCCATAAAGATACAAGGTGATCGGCTGATTCACTCCCACTTCGTGGTTTTTAATGCAATTCCATTTCCTCGATCAACATTTAACACCGAATTAAGCCTAAGGTCCTAAAGCATGATAAGATGTTATCCAAAGATATAATCGAATCTCCAAAACATTTCAAAGATTACCCAATCTTCTTAATTTTATAGATAATGTTGTGAATGTGAAGTCAGCTTGAGTTTTTTCCTCATATTGACTCAAATATTTGGACGCTTGACGATAAACATGTTTTTATTGAAGCTATATAGAATAGTGGTTGTAATTATTATGTTTATAACTATAAAGAGAATCATAGTGTAGTCTTATTGAAATTTGTTGATCATTGCAGTTAGCAGTAATGAAAAAGTAACTGTTATGAAAACATATCCATTTACTAGCCAAGGTTCTATGAAAAACACTTTTGAGTTGTTTGGTTTCAAATACCCTTAAGTCCAAATTTTTCGATTTTGAGAAAACGGCAAAAAAGTATTTTGGGATGATTTTGGCGTTAATAATTCAAACATAATTTATTTGTTATTAGAAGACTTACTGAAGTTTCAAAAANTAGTATTCTTTTTTGATAGGATATTATAAGCTACTTATAGGATATTTTGGTAACCGTTTTCTTCTTTCTAAAAAGTGTGAGGTCTATAACTTCGCAAGGTTGAATAATTGACATAATTGAGTCAATTAACCCATACTCATGTAAAAAACAACATAATAAGCTTTTGTTAAAATTGGTTATGATTTATAACAAGGGTAAACCAAGAAATATCTAAGCCAACCCAACTCAATGCAACTCAGCCCACCTAAAAACAAAACTACAATTTCTTTTTTTATTGCGGAGGAGATTAGAAAATTTGCTAGACAGACACCCAACCTATGGATCTTATGCGGCCAGATAGTGTCGGGTTGGAAACTCTCCTCTGGAAACCGCCCATTCTTTCTTAACTCCTTTCTCTTCACTCTCCAAACACTTCTTTCCTCTTTTCTCTTATCCTCCTTATTTCCTCTTCATCCCGTCCTGGTCTGTTCTTCACCTTATCTCTTTTTCATCTCTTCCTCATCATATCATGTTTTCTCCTCTTCATCTGCTACTTTCCATCTGGTCTCCTATCATTTTAACAATAAGGAAATACCTACTTCTTTTTCTTTAATCTCCTGTCCTTGCTCAGTGTATCACCTGTAAACATATCCGTTTGAGGAGTGACAAAAATATTTACTCCCTCCTCCGATTCATCTTACCCTTTGGGCATATTTATTTGTTTTTGTTTTGTCATTGCAGCCCTTCTTCATATTCTCCCTTAATTCTCAAGATCTCATTCACTATCTGTCCAACATGTATCTTACCATCGTGGTTGGATTAATCATTCTTCTGTACTGTGCTTCGCACCTCGTTCTAATATTGGTGAACTCTTTGCGCAAAACTCAAGTCTGTTGTGTTGGTTTTTTACAGATGTGTTTTGAAGATGCAGTGTCCAAAGCTTGCTTCAGGAAGTGATTAACTTTTCCCCATCTTCTCAGCACTCTCTTTTTTACAACAGGGATTAGTAATCTGGTCCAGCCTTCCTGATTGGTCCATTCCTCTTGCCAGTTCTTCATGACATTTTCGAGAAAATGTATGTTAAGTCTGCAGTTTGTTTCTAGTCATTCCAGACTACATTCAGTTTTCTTCTTTTATGATCAGTCCCTTTCGAATCTTTTTAGTTTTTTCAGTGTTTTTTTTTTGTATTTCTCACTATGTTTCTGGTATTTCCAGTCTATAATTAGTTTGTTTTTCTATTTCAAACTTCTTATCAGTATCCTTCTTTTTTGTGATTCCAGTATTGATTCAGATTCTTTTTGTTATTCCTGGTCTCTTTCAAGTTTGAGAATTCTCCTCCTCATTTCTCTCCATTATTTTTTTTAACATTCCAATTTCGGTTCCGTTCTAATATTACCAGCATCCGTCTTTCTGTATAGCATATTTTTTGTATTTCTGACTCTTGCCAATCTTCCTCTTTTCTGTTCAGATCCATTCTCATCTTCCTAGTCTCTATTTGACCTCTCTTCTTTGTTACTAATTACTTTCTCGTCTTCCTCTTTTCTGATCAGGCTCTTTCTTATACTATCAGTCTGTATTCAGTCACATTTCAATGTTATTCCTCTCTACCTTGTATTATATCTGTTTTCAGTTTATTATGTTTATTTCCAGGCTAACTTCGTCCCACCCAATCTATTTCCTATCTTTCCTGTACCAAAAATTAAAAAAATAAAATAAAACCAAATTCTCTAACCAAATTATATTTAATTATCCCCAAATTAGTCCGTCCTCGTCTGTTCTTCATCTCATCTCTTTGTCATCTCTTCCTCATCATTTTATCTTTTCTCCTCTTCATCTGATACTTCCCATCTGGTCTCCTATCATTTTGACAATAAGGAATCAGAGGATTACCTGTAAACGTATACGCTTGAGGAGTGACAAAGATATCTCTTCTCTCCTCCTCTTCATCTTACCCTTTGAGCATATTTATTTGTTTTTGTTTTGTCATTCCAGCTCTTGTTCATATTCTTCCTTAATTCTCAAGATCTCATTCACCATCTGTCCAACATGTGTCTTACCATCGTGGTTGGATTAATCATTCTTCTGCAATGTGCTTCGAGAAAGATGTGTTTTGAAGATTCAGTGTCCATTCAAAGCTTGCTTCAGGAAGTGATTACCTTTTCCCCATCTTTTCAGCACCCTCTTTTTCACAGCAGGGATTAGTAATCTGGTCCAGTCTTCTTGATTGATCTATCTTGCCAGTTCTTTATTACATTTGTTCTTGCTTCCAGTCTTTTTCTTTTCGCAAACAAGTCTCTTCTTTCTTCTACTGTCGATACTGCAGGTTCTATAGGCTAATTTTATGCTTAAAAATTGTAGCAAATTTTATTGTAAATAACATTGCTCTTTATCACTTTTGCTCTCACAATCAGATGCGAAAAAAAGTGTAAAAATTTTATGAAATCGTTATTTCACATTATATTGATGGTTGCGCAATGTATTCAGAACATATTAAAAAAAAATTTTAATATAAAAGTTGTGTCAATATTAAAAAAAAAATTTTAAGTTATAAATATATAAATTTATTGAATTATTAATTAAATTTTTTTGCTATATCTCATAAATAATGCCTACAATTTAACCTTGAATTAGATCATTATCTCGTTGAATTTCTTCTTCCAATTCTGCAAGCAACGCGCGATCGATACGAATCGCCCAAAATGTATGCACATAAATAAGTAATTGAATTCCAGAAATAGGTCCAACCTCATATAAATAAGTTATTCATTCATACGTTGTTGCACAACCACTCCGACACATTTGGTCTACGATCATCATCGCGCACTTCCATTTATGATCCGGTAATTAATGTCAATGTCAATCCATCTTTTCAGCTGTTTGTATCAATTGTTATGCCGCGACTGTCTTCATTTGAACGTATAAAAACCGATCGTCGTAAATTATTTATTGTCAATACATCAACGACTTCCTCAGTATTTACTTCACTGTCTATCTAAGTTCTACGACTCTGAAATGTTTAAATTGGTGAGTTTTTTTATTTCTTATTAATAATTATATCAATTTTTGTGTATTATTTTAGATCCTTCTTTTTGCTGCTCTCTTCGCGGTTGCTTTCGCAGCACCTAAACCAGATTTGTTTTATTCATCACCATTAGGTTACGCCTCTCCATATTATGGATATTACCCGTACGCCTATTCTTATGGATATCCATATTATTATGGATACGGTGGTTACGCTTACATATGATTTATCTCCAGATGAATCGACAATTAATAAAGCGATGTAACATACTCATGTAACCGTGAAGTTCAATACAACTTTTTGTTTTGTGTACGCGTGGATGTAATAAAAGAATTTTACGTCACCCTCGAGTTTATTGTTTTAATAATTACCTTTACCTAACAAATGTATATGTTTCGGACATATTTATAGATAATGAGAATTTTTTGGTGTTATGCATTAATTTAGTTGAAAATAGAACAGAATGAAAATAGACATTTGAAACTAACTTAAACCTTTATTATTAAATTCTGCAAATTTCGTAATCACAATCCAAATTAACATTTTGATATAAAAGAAATGTTCGTAATTAAGTGTTTGCAAATCAATAGACGTAATGAGCCCCGGCGTATCCATAAGAATAAGGATAATGAGCAGCGTAGGCGTATGGAGCTGAATAGGCTGAGTAAGATGAGTAAACTGGAGCAGAATAGGCTGTATAGGCTGGTGCAGAGTAAGCGGTGTAGGCTGGGGCGGAATACGCAAGATATCCTGGTTTAGGTTTTGGTTCTGGAGCGGCTACTGCCAAAGCCAAAAGGGCGGCGAAAATTACCTAAAATTATTATTTAAATTAAAAATCGTTAATAAAGAAAATAATGATACTTACAGCTTTAAACATTTTGAGGTGAGTATTTGATTGAGAACGAATCAAACTATGCCTACCAAGCAAAATTGAGGGCCTTTTATACTAAAAACACAGGAATTATTTGAAGATCGCGTGGGGAGAACTGGATCACTTGAATCCGAGAATAACGCCAATATTCCGGAGGTTTTTTTAATTTATTATTTGCATTTAGTAAGGAACTCGTTTTCTTGACGACCGTGGATTTTTTATAGGCCTTATTTGCTATTAATTTGGTTGATGAGTAGCAACATTCCTCATTTTAAACAAAGAAGATCATGAAACTTACTAAATAATTATTAATTACTTAAAATATATGAAATTATATTTGATTTGAGCATTAAATTCTAAAATTACATAATTACATAATAATATAATCCTTGAGATTATTCAAATAAATATAATTAAAAATTAACAAGAGAATATTTTAAAAATATTACGACGTACCTTTATCGATTGCCAAATTTACATAAAACCCGAACCTGAACCAGAACAAGGAACTAAATACCTATGTGGTTGTAGGTCATTGCGAAGCGAGCCAAAACTGGTTTCGATCGAAGAATAATCGCCCACATTTCGTCCATTAGGACATTACAAGTGTTACCACTTGAACTTGAAATTATATCTAGGACCCCTCCTTTTTGTAACACATTGAAAAAAAAAGTTGTTTGCTATTTGCTACATGATACAGATTTAGTATAAATACCGGCCCGAATTTATCTATGATCATAGTTCAATTTGTAACAGAACAATCAACTCCTCAACTTTCAAAATGTTCAAAGCTGTAAGTAAAATTTTTTTTATACAAATTTTTTTATTTCGATTTAATTTTTGTTATATTTTTAAGATTGTATTCGCCGCCTTCTTGGCTTTGGCCGTTGCTGCCCCTGAACCAAAACCAAAACCAGGTCTTGTAGCTGCTGCTTACTCTGCTCCAGTTGTTGGTGCTCCATTGGCTTATTCTTCTCCAGTTGTATCCGCTTATTCCGCCCCGGTTGTTTCTGCTGGATACACTGGATACACTGCACCAGTTGTGTCTGGATACTCAGCTTACCACGGAGTTGCTCCAGCTGTAGCTTACCACGGAGGTGTCCCAGCAGTTGCTCCATACCACGCTTCAGTTGTTTATTAAATGGAAATGATGATTTGGAGAAAAGAAATGGTTTGAACAATTCTGATGAAGATAAATAAATTTAAATGAATTTTTATTATTATTTTGGAAAATTATTTTAATTATTAACTGTGATTGGCAAAATAAATTTGATTCTAACATATAAACAAATTTGCTTTTATATTTATTTATTCTTATATATTTTAGCATCTCCTTATATACTCCTATATATTTTATTATTTCTAATCATATATTACCTAACTGTATTTGTACCAGGTATTGGTAATACTTGATTAAATTTATATTATAATTAACAAAATTAAAAAATTTTGTGATATAACATTTTTGATATATATGAAAGATGAATTATATATCACATATCATTTTCAAGCTAAAAGTGTTTACTTTATTTTATTTTTGTAAGTTATTGTTCTAAATTTACTGGTTCATTAGGAAAAAAGTTCTCAAGTTGATTATGTATAACTTAAAAAGCAAAAAATTTTCAGAAAATCTCGTGATATAAAATTTCCGATATCTCTTAAACACAATTGTCTAGAATTATATATGATACATCATTTTCAAGCTAAAAGTGTGTACTTTATTTTATTTTTATAAATTGTTGTTCTAAATTCGTCGGTTCATTAGAGAAAAGTTCTCAAGTTTAGGTTAAAAATAACAAATTTTCAAAAAACGTCTTGATATTCAATTTCGATATCTTACGAACAAATATCGCTGGAATCATATATGATATATCATTTTCAAGCTTAAAGTGTGTACTTTATTTTATTTTTATAAATTATTGTTCTAAAATTATTGGTTTATTAGGTAAAAATATTTTAAGTTAATTAAGCATAAGTTAAAAACAATAATTTTCAAAAAACGTCATGATATAACATTTCCCTTATTTCATGAACACATATGTCTAGAATCATATATGATATATCATTTTTAAGCTAAAAGTGCGTACTTTATTTTATTTTTATAAATTGTTGTTCTAAATTTGTCGGTTCATTAGGAAAAAATGTTCAAGTTTAGGTTAAAAACAACAAATTTTCAAAAAACATAATGATACAGTATTTCTGATATCACTTGAACAAATATCGCTAGAATCATATATAATATATCATTTTCAAGCTTAAAGTGTGTACTTTATTTTATTTTTATAAATTATTGTTCCAAATTTGTTGGTTCATTAGGGAAAAAATTCTCAAGTTTAGGTTAAAAACAACAAATTTTCAAAAAACGTCTTGATATTAAATTTCGATATATCACGAACAAATATCGCTAGAATCATATATAATATATCATTTTCAAGCTTAAAGTGTGTACTTTATTTTATTTTTATAAATTATTGTTCCAAATTTGTTGGTTCATTAGGGAAAAAATTCTCAAGTTTAGGTTAAAAACAACAAATTTTCAAAAAACGTCTTGATATTAAATTTCGATATATCACGAACAAATATCGCTAGAATCATATATAATATATCATTTTCAAGCTTAAAGTGTGTACTTTATTTTATTTTTATAAATTATTGTTCCAAATTTGTTGGTTCATTAGGGAAAAAATTCTCAAGTTTAGGTTAAAAACAACAAATTTTCAAAAAACGTCTTGATATTAAATTTCGATATATCACGAACAAATATCGCTAGAATCATATATAATATATCATTTTCAAGCTTAAAGTGTGTACTTTATTTTATTTTTATAAATTATTGTTCCAAATTTGTTGGTTCATTAGGGAAAAAATTCTCAAGTTTAGGTTAAAAACAACAAATTTTCAAAAAACGTCTTGATATTAAATTTCGATATATCACGAACAAATATCGCTAGAATCATATATAATATATCATTTTCAAGCTTAAAGTGTGTACTTTATTTTATTTTTATAAATTATTGTTCTAAAATTATTGGTTTATTAGGCAAAAATATTTTAAGTTAATTAAGTATAAGTTAAAAACAATAATTTTCAAAAAACGTTATGATATAACATTTCCCATATTTCATGAACACATATGTCTAGAATCATATATGATATATCATTTTTAAGCTAAAAGTGCGTACTTTATTTTATTTTTATAAATTATTGCTCTAAATTTGTTGGTTCATTAGGGAAAAAATTCTCAAATTGAGGTTAAAAATAACAAATTTTCAAAAAATGTCTTGATTTTAAATTCCAATATCTCACGAACAAATATCGTTGGAATCATATATGACATATCATTTTCAAGCTAAAAGTGTGTACTTTATTTTATTTTTATAAATTATTGCTCTAAATTTATTTATTCATTAGGGAAAAATTCTCAAGTTTAGATTAAAAACAACAAATTTTCAAAAAATGTCTTGATATTAAATTCCAATATCTCACGAATAAATATCGCTGGAATCATGTATGATATATCATTTTCAAGCTAAAAGTGTGTACTGTATTTTATTTTTAGAAATTGTTGTTCTAAATTCGTCGGTTCATTAGACAAAAGTTCTCATGTTTAGATTAAAAACAACAAATTTGCAAAAAACGTCTTGATATTAAATTCCAATATCTCACGAACAAATATCGTTAGAATCATATATGATATATCATTTTCAAGCTAAAAGTGTATATTTTATTTTATTTTTATAAAGTATTGCTCTAAATTTGTTGGTTCATTAGGGAAAGAATTCTTAAATTTAGATAAAAAAAAACAAATTTTCAAAAAACAATGATATAATATTTCTGATATCTCATAAACACATATGTCTGGAATCATATATGATACATCATTTTCAAACTAAAAGTGTGTACTTTATTTTATTTTTACAAATTATTGTTCTAAATTCGTCGGTTCATTAGACAAAAGTTCTCATGTTTAGATTAAAAACAACAAATTTGCAAAAAACGTCTTAATATTAAATTCCAATATCTCACGAACAAATATCGTTAGAATCATATATGATATATCATTTTCAAGCTAAAAGTGTATATTTTATTTTATTTTTATAAAGTATTGCTCTAAATTTGTTGGTTTATTAGGGAAAAAATTCTCAAATTTAGGTAAAAAAAAAACAAATTTTCAAAAAACAATAATAGAATATTTCTGATATCTCTTGTACACATATGTCTAGAATCATATATGATACATCATTTTCAAGCTAAAAGTCTGTACTTTATTTTATTTGTATAAATTATTACTCTATATTTGTTGATTCATTAGGAAAAAAATTCTCAAGTTAAGGTTAAAAACAACAAATTTTCATAAAAACATAATGATATAATATTTCTGATATCTCTTGTACACATATGTCTAGAATCATATATGATACATCATTTTCAACCTAAAGGTCTGTACTTTATTTTATTTGTACAAATTATTACTCTATATTTGTTGATTCATTAGGAAAAAAATTCTCAAGTTAAGGTTAAAAACAACAAATTTTCATAAAAACATAATGATATAATATTTCTGATATCTCATGAACACATATGTCTAGAATCATATATGATACCCCATTTTGAAGCTAAAAGTGTGTACTTTACTTTATTTTTATAAATAATTTTTCTAAATTCATTGGTGTATTAGAGAAATGGTTCGCAATTTGATTAAATTTGAGCTGAAAACTATACATTTTCAAAAAACATCGTTATACGCAATATTCGATATCTCATAAGTAAATAAACCTAGAATTATACTTACTCTACATTAGTTTCAACCTAAAAGTGTGTACTGCATTCTATGTGTAGTACCTAAAGGTATTAGGAGTGTTATGAGGAGCTTTGATGGTTGACGATCTATCTTTTATTTAAGCATTCAACCACCGATTATGCAGATGGAACATCTCCTTCATTCTTCTTATTGACGATGATTATCGTGAATAAATAGCCAAAATGACTTGGTTGAATTACGATTCACTTCACTTTATCCTAGGCCGATATAAGTTCTTACTAATTCCGATAACCCAGGTGAAAATTAATGAGTTTGAATCTATGCTACTGTAACTCTATGCTCTACATAAATTAAGTGCTTTCCATAGAAGTTATTAATGATCAGGTCCTTATATTTGAAGAATTGTATGTAATGTATTTAATTCTAAATCATCAAATATGATATCAGTTGTGTTCCCAAGAATTAAATTAAATTTTGCATTTTATTTGCTGAAAATCTTTAAACTTTTTTATAATAAATTCGAGCAGAATTCTCAATTTTTAAATATTCGTGTATATAAAATTTCAAAAAATTATTATTCATGTAAAGTGGTCCAGCACGCCGGAACAGAGATAAAGAGTGCGGAAGATTTACGTCCTGCTGCATCCGCAGTTTCATAGATAGGGTGTGTGCAGAGCGAATATTTTAGAGAGGACCGGGCCTACGACCTCGGTAAGGGTCAGGGGTCAACGACATTCACAGTTATCGACCAATGTAAAGTTCACAATTGGAGCAAACTTCGTTTAACGTGCTTGAAAAACAACCGTGTTATTACCTTATAGGTACGAGTAAACAATTTCCTCTACGTACGATTTAATATAATAAAAGAAATAAGATAACGTCCTTGAACAGTACATTGTGAAAGTGATTTTTGTCCTTTATGTTCTGGAAACCGTCTAAAATTTCAAACCTTATAGTAGTAGTAACAAAGCGCTCGGAGCGCGAATTGTTTTCTATAAACGCGACTCCCGGTTCCTTCATTCCTTCCTTTTCCGGATCGTTCCACGGGCAAAGCACGTGTTTTCTCAACGTGGCCCCCATGCCACCTGCGCTATGCGTTTCTCAAAAGTACCACCAACAAGAATATTTCAAACGAAATCGCGTTCTCGTGCCATGGGATCGAGCAACGAACGTGACCGAATGTTTTATAGCCACGTTCCCAATGCAGTAAATATTTTTCCATGTGACTTTTTCAAATAATTGTATGAATTGAATATTTTTTTTATACAAATCGGTTCTATGTTTTACGAAAATAAATGGGGTCACTAACAAGCTGGGGCAAATCAGTCTTTTTGTAACGATGTCTCATTTGGCATAAAAAATCTCTTTTTTATGCATTCGGTTGATTTTCATAAAAAAATAACATTTTTATATTAAATTTGATTTTATTTTATTCATCAACAATTATCGATAAGTTTAAGCTACAACAACAGGTGAAGTATAAGCTGCGACAGCTGGAGCTACACCATGATATGAAGAAACAACTGGAGCAGTATAATGAGCAGCATAAGGAGCAACATAAGGAGCTGTATATCCATAAGCACTATAAGCAGAGACGACTGGAGCTGAATAAGCTGCAGGTACAACTGGAGCTGAATAAGCCAAAGGAGTTCCAACAACTGGTGCGGTGTAGGCGGCAGCTACAAGTCCTGGTTTTGGTTTAGGTTCTGGGGCAGCAACAGCTAAAGCCAAGAAGGCAGCGAATACAATCTATAAAGAAAAAGCAAAAATGTTAATATTGTATTTAAGATTCAAATCAAAATTGTCGAATTAACTTACAACTTTGAACATTTTGATTTGTTTGTTGTTTGCTAGTTCAGTAAACTATGCAGCTCTTGGATTTAAATTCAATATTTATACTAAAGTTGATGAGGAAAAAGTTTTTTATGCAACAAAAAGTGGGAGTGAAAAAAAAGAAAGGTTGTCACTGGGAACCAAATTGGTTCAAGTTCAACCAGCGAAAACGTAAACGAAACAATGACGTGCTCCGAATAGAAAAGTAGTTATACTAATTTAAATTTATTAATCCTTATTAAAACTTGTTTATATATTTTTACTTGTTTATTATTACAGTAAAACCTCGATATAACGGATTAATACCTAATGATATATATAATATTTAAGCTATAAGTGTGTACTTTATTTTATTTTTATAAACAGTTGTTCTAAAGTTGTCGGTTCATTAGGGAAAAATTCTCAAGTTTAGGTTAAAAATAACAAATTTTTAAAAAATGTCTTGATATTAAATTCTGATATCTAACAAACAAATATCGCTAGAATCATATATGATATATCATTTTAAAGCTTAAAGTGTGTACTTTATTTTATTTTTATAAATTATTGTTATAAAATTATTGGTTTATTAGGCAAAAGTATCTTAAATTGATTAAATATAAGTTAAAAACAATAATTTTTAAAAAACATCATATATAGATATTAAGTTTCGATATCTCACGAACAAATATCGCTAGAATTATATATGATACATCATTTTAAAGCTTAAAGTGTGTACTTTATTTTATTTTTATAAATTATTGTTCTAAAATTATTGGTTTATTAGGCAAAAATATTTTAAGTTGATTAAGTATAAGTTAAAAAGAATAATTTTCAAAAAACGTCATGATATAACATTTCCCATATCTCATGAACACATATGCCTAGAATCATATATGATACATCATTTTCAAGCTAAAAGTGCGTACTTTATTTTATTTTTATAAATTGTTGTTCTAAATTTGTCGGTTCATTGGAGAAAAGTTGTCAAGTTTAAGTTAAAAACAACAAATTCTTCAAAAAACGTCTTGATATTAAATTTCGATATCTCACGAACAAATATCGCTAGAATCATATATGATATATCATTTTCAAGCTTAAAGTGTGTACTTTATTTTATTTTTATAATTTATTGTTGTAAAGTTATTGGTTTATTAGACAAAAATATTTTAAGTTGATTAAGTTAAAAACAATAATTTTCAAAAAACGTCATGATATAACATTTCCCATATCTCATGAACACAAATGTCTAGAATGATATATGATACATCACTTTTAAGCTAAAAGTGGGTACTTTATTTCGTTTTTATAAATTATTGTTCTAAATTTGTGGATTCATTAGACAAAAGTTCTCAAGTTTAGGTTAAAAACAACAAATTTTCAAAAAACGTTTTGATATTAAATTTCGATATCTCACGAACAAATATCGCTAGAATCATACATGATATATCATTTTCAAGCTTAAAGTGTGTACTTTATTTCATTTTTACAAATTATTGTTCTAAAATTATTGGTTTATTAAACAAACATATTTTAAGTTGATTAAGTATAAGTTAAAAACAATAATTTTCAAAAAACGTCATGATATAACATTTCCCATATCTCATGAACACATATGTCTAGAATCATATATGATACATCATTTTCAAGCTAAAAGTGCCTACTTTATTTTATTTTTATAAATTGTTGTTCTAAATGTGTCGGTTCATTGGAGAAAAGTTCTCAAGTTTAGGTTAAAAACAACAAATTTTCAAAAAAGTCTTGATATTAAATTTCGATATCTCACGAACAGATATCGCTAGAATCATATATGATATATCATTTTTAAGCTAAAAGTGTGTACTTTATTTTATTTTTATAAATTATTGTTCTAAAATTATTGGTTTATTAAACAAAAATATTTTAAGTTGATTAAGTATAAGTTAAAAACAAAAATTTCAAAAAACGTTATGATATAACATTTCCCATATCTCATGAACACATATGTCTAGAATCATATATGATACATCATTTTCAAGCCAAAAGTGCCTACTTTATTTTATTTTTATAAATTTTTGTTCTAAATTTGTCGGTTCATTAGACAAAAGTTCTCAAGTTTAGGTTAAAAACAACAAATTTTCAAAAAACGTCTTGATATTAAATTTCGATATCTCACGAATAAATATCGCTAGAATCATACATGATATATCATTTTCAAACTTAAAGTGTGTACTTTATTTTATTTTTATGAATTATTGTTCTAAAATTATTGGTTTATTAAACAAACATATTTTAAGTTGATTAAGTATAAGTTAAAAACAATAATTTTCAAAAAACGTCATGATATAACATTTCCCATATCTCATGAACACATATGTCTAGAATCATATATGATACATCATTTTCAAGCTAAAAGTGCCTACTTTATTTTATTTTTATAAATTGTTGTTCTAAATTCGTCGGTTCATTAGAGAAAAGTTCTCAATTTTAGATTAAAAACAACAAATTTTCAAAAAACTCTTGATATTAAATTTCGATATCTCACGAACAGATATCGCTAGAATCATATATGATATATCATTTTCAAGCTCAAAGTGTGTACTTTATTTTATTTTTCTAAATTATTGTTCTAAAATTATTGGTTTAGTAAACAAACATATTTTAAGTTGATTAAGTATAAGTTAAAAACAAAAATTTTCAAAAAACGTCATGATATAACATAGCCCATATCTCATGAACACATATGTCTAGAATCAAATATGATACATCATTTTCAAGCTAAAAGTGCCTACTTTATTTTATTTTTATAAATTGTTGTTCTAAATTTGTCGGTTCATTAGAGAAAAGTTCTCAAGTTTACGTTAAAAACAACACATTTTCAAAAAGCGTGTTGATATTAAATTTCGATATCTCACGAACAAATATCGCTAGAATCATATATGATATATCATTTTCAAGCTTAAGGTGTGTACTTTATTTTATTTTTATAAATTATTGTTCTAAAATTATTGGTTTATTAGACAAAAATATTTTAAGTTGATTAAGTTAAAAACAATAATTTTCAAAAAACGTCATGATATAACATTTCCCATATCTCATGAACACAAATGTCTAGAATGATATATGATACATCACTTTTAAGCTAAAAGTCGGTACTTTGTTTCATTTTTATAAATTATTGTTTTAAATTTGTGGATTCATTAGACAAAAGTTCTCAAGTTTAGGTTAAAAACAACAAATTTTCAAAAAAGTCTTGATATTAAATTTCGATATCTCACGAACAGAAATCGCTAGAATCATATATGATATATCATTTTCAAGCTTAAAGTGTGCACTTTATTTTATTTTTATAAATTATTGTTCTAAAATCATTGGTTTATTAGGCAAAAATATTTTAAATTGATTAAGTATAAGTTAAAAACAATAATTTTCAAAAAACGTCATGATATAACATTTCCCATATCTCATGAACACATATGTCTAGAATCATATCTGATACACCATTTTCAAGCTAAAAGTGCCTACTTTATTTTATTTTTATGAATTATTGTTCTAAAATTATTGGTTTATTAGGCAAAAATATTTTAAATTGATTAAGTATAAGTTAAAAGCAATAATTTTCAAAAAACGTCATGATATAACATTTCCCATATCTCATGAACATATATGTCTAGAATCATATATGATATATCATTTTCAAGCTAAAAGTGCGTACTTCATTTTATTTTTATAAATTATTGCTCTAAATTTATTGGCTCATTAGGGAAAAAATTCTCAAGTTTAGGTTAGAAATAAAAATCTCATATCATCTTGATATTAAGTTCCAGCATCTCACTAATAAATATCGCTAGAATCATATATGATATATCATTTTCAAGCTAAAAGTGTGTACTTTATTTCTTTTTTATAAATTATTGTTCTAAATTTATTGGTTCAGTAGCAAAAATATCTCAAGTTAATTAAGTACAAACAATAATATTCAAGAAACCTCATAATATAGAATTTCCGATATATCATGAACACATATGTTTAGAAGCATATATGATATATTATTTTCAAGCTAAAAGTGTGTACTTTATTTTATTTTTATGAATTATTATTCTAAATTTATTGGTTTATTACGGAAACGTTTTCTATTTGATTAAGTTTAGGTTAAAAACAAAAAATTTATAAAAAACATCGTGATATAAAACTTCCGATATCTTTCGAATAAATATAACTAGACTCATGATTGCTACATCATTTTCAAGCTAAAGGTATGTACTTTATTATATGTGTAATGGGTTTATCATCCTCTATATACCTCGGAAAATACTCCGAGTTTTTGTGACTTAATAAAATTTTGTTCGTTATATCTCAAGTCCTTTGTAACGAGGTTTTACTGACCTATTATTTTTTATTAATTTGTAATATACGGTTTGAAAAAGATAAAAAGAGGTCATCTTTCGACGATCTTATTACGTGAACGAAGACTGATGTCAAGGCACGTTATCCTGTGAATTCCTAATGTAAAACCGCAGTGCGCCAGGATGGGTCGGGCCGAATCCTGGATGCACCCTGCATCCTGACGCGCCCAAAGCGCAACGAGGTCGATGAACTACCCCCGATTCGGACGAGGGTTTGTTGAACCGAAAGCTGAAAGCTCGAAAAGTTTTGGCAACGCCCCAAAAGCTACCCGAAACCGGGACAGCACTAACCCCCTGAACGGATGCCTTCTATCCTACTTTAAAGATTACCGCAAACTCTCTTTAAACTTTATGTGATTACACGATACAAAGAAAACGGGGAAAAAAGCGAAACTTTCGTCATTTTGCAACAAATTCAACGTAATCTTATGCAACGATATAACATTTCTATTCGTCCCACGACTTTATTAAATCGACGGTTTGAACTTGAAACGAATTTACATCCTAATTCGTATTCTCGACCTTTACTTCTTACCCCACTTATCACAAAAAATCATCGTTTGCTACACCTTGTCTTGGTATAAATATCGAAATCGAATCGAAACAAAGCATAGTTTACTCAAGTAGCAAACAATAAACAAACACAAAATGTTCAAAGCTGTAAGTCTAAAATAAAATTAATTAAAATTTAATTTTAAAGTTTTTTGTGCTTTCTAGATTGTATTCGCTGCCATCTTGGCTTTGGCTGTTGCTGCTCCAGAACCAAAACCAAAACCTGGACTTGTAGCTGCCGCCTACACCGCACCAGTTGTTGGAGCTCCATTGGCTTATTCCGCTCCAGTCGTATCTGCATATTCAGCTCCGATTGTATCTGCTTATAGCACTTATGGATATACATCTCCTTACGTTTCTACTTATCATGGTGTAGCTCCAGCTGTTGCTGCTGCTTATACTGCACCTCTTGTTGTAGCTTAAATTTATTTTCTTATTTTGGATGGTTAACAAATAAATGATGACACAATATAACATTAATAATTTTATTTTTCGTAAGCAAAGATTTTAACAACCCCAATTTTACTTTATTTTATTTTACGAATTCATTTTCATGTCTTGGATGTGGTCTGAATGATACTTGACATTTAAATATGGTTGTTATGATTTATTAAACCCAACTCTGCATTTGTGATTGTTACAGATTTAAAAGATAGAAATTTAAAAAATTGTATCTTAAGAACGAATTGAAACATAATGATGAAATTACAAACCTATTAAAGGAAATTTGATGTGCCATACATCATTCCTTACTTTCCATAAACATGGTTGCAATTATTTTTTTAAAAACTGCATGTTTGATTATTATTTTTATAAACACAAAAATTAAAAAGTTATATCTCCAGAACTAAATAAGATATCACCATGAAACAACGAGCATTTTGAAAAGAAGTTAATAAAGATTTATTGTGCCATAAATAATTTCTTATTATCCATAAACACCGATGTTATGATTTTTTCAACCCAACCCTGTACATTTGAATGACAGATTTTAAGAGCAAAATTTAAAAACTCATATCTCAAGAATGAATTGAGATATAATGATGAAATAACGATCATTTTAAAGCAAATTTTATAAAGATATAGTGCCATAAATAATTTCTTATTATCCATAATCATCGATGTTATGACTTTTTAAACACAACTCTTCATTTTATTAATATAAATTTTAAGAACAAAGTTTAAAAGGTCGTATCTCAAAAACGAATAGACATATAGTGATGAAATAGAAAACAATTTCAAGAAAATTTAATAGAGATTTAGTGTGCCATAAATAATTTCTTAATATCTATAACCACCAATGTTATGATTTTTTAAACCCAACTCTGTACATTTGAATGACATAGAGTTTAAGAACAAAATTTAAAAAATCATATCTCAAGAAATAAAATAACGATCATTTTAAAGCAAATTTAATAAAGATTTAGTGTGCCATAAATAATTTCTTAATATCCATAAACATCGATATTATGACTTTTTAAACACAAATCTTCATTTGATAAATACAAATTTTAAGAATAACGTTTAAAAGATCGTATCTCAGAAACGAATAGAGATATAATGATGAAATAACGATCATTTTAAAGCAAATTTAATATAGATTTATGTGCCATAAATAATTTCTTATTGTCCATAAACACCGATGTTATAATTTTTTAAACCCAACTCTGTACATTTGAATGACATAGAGTTTAAGAACAAAATTTAAAAAATCATATCTCAAGAATGAATTGAGCTAAAATGATGAAATAACGAACATTTTAAAGCTAATTTAATAAAGATTTAGTGTGCCATAAATAATTTCTTAATATCCATAAACATCGATGTTATGACTTTTTAAACACAAATCTTCATTTGATAAATATAAATTTTAAGAACAAAGTTAAAAAGTCATATCTCAAGAATGAATTGACATATAATGATGAAATAACGAACATTTTAAAGCAAATTGAATAAAGATTTAGTGTGCCATAAATAATTTCTTAATATCCATAAACACCGATTTTATAACTTTTTAATCACAACTCTTCATTTGATTAATATAAATTTTAAGAACAAAGTTTAAAAGATCGTATCTCACAAAAGAATCGAGATATAATGATGAAATATTTAACATTTTAAAGCAAATTTAATATAGATTTAATGTGCCATAAATAATTTCTTACTTTCCATAATCACATTTGTTATGAATTTTTAAATCTAATCCTGCATTTTTAAACTTATCAAGCTATTTAGCGATTAAGTTGTTTATGTTGACAAAATCTGGTTTAGTTTCTTGATGTTATATTTTTATGTGTCGTTTATTACACCGTTTTTTTCATTTTTATTTTATTTTAAGTATTAAAGGTTTTTTTTTTGGTACAAAGAAAAACTTTCAACGTTACCTTTAATAATAAAATATAAAAGGAAATTTATGTAGGTACTGGATTTTTTTTAGTTCGTGTGTTGTGCGTATTTGGGTTACTAACTAATGGAATTAATTTTCTTTTATAACAAAAAATAAATTTAGATCCGTTTTAATCTTATTAAATCTTGTTAAATTATACAAAATTATAAATCCAGTCAAACGAGATCGCAGAAAAAGTTTATTTTTTCTTTCTCTTAGGCGTTGGCTACTTTGTTTCTGGTTTAATATTGTTAAACTGGTTCGCCGGGGCTCGATTGCTCTTCACCTTGACTGTCGTCTCAATTGCCAAGGTCCACAAAGTCTTTTTATATTTTTTTCGGTTATCGCCCACCATCGATACAGCTTCCTGTTCGGACCGCACAAGAAGACAACAAAGGACTTTCAACACAAAGGTGTGAATGTCTTCAATAGCTAATTACTATTAAATTGAGCGAACAACCTCAAATAGTATTGCATCACCGATTTTACCTCTTGAATGAAATAGAAACCTTTGAACTCAAAGGGGTCGTCGCGTCAACGTTGAAACGCATCCAATTCGATTCTTAATGTGATATTGCGAAAAGTAATTATAATATAGGATGCCAATAACGTCTCATCGGATGTATTTCCTTTTCGAGTATAAAAATAAAAGTTTAGTGAAAGAACTTGGAGGATTTTGACCCCAGTTGTAGGAAAAATTTCCCGACACGCGAATGCAATCAGTTTTTTTTCCTCGCTAACGTCTTCTGCATTAAGGGCCATCCAACTTTCGATGAATTTCCCTGCTATTTAATTATACATTCATCCCGTTGGACGACAACAAATTGTTTTAGCATTATTTTCGTTTTTCTCATTTCCTTGTAGACAGTGATGTATTTTCTCTCTTTAGATACGGGTTGAGTTGACAAGGTATTGTTGAAAAAGTTATATCAATTGAAACTTCAGCTGGACACGTGCGTACAATAGCTTTAGAGATTAGTTCGGTTAAGTTTTGTTTCCTGAACAAACTAAATTCAAAGTTTAATTGGATTCAACATGAAACTAGATATAAATATTTACTTCCTCTTATTCGTTGTAATCCTCGTGCTCGAACACTTTCATTCAAAAATATCGAAGTTGTAATCAATATTAGGCAAGACGATCAAAATAAACTATTACCAAATTCGATTCTCTGGGCAAAAAGATTTAAAACATTAACACGTAATCTTGACCTTTAATTTTAGTTGCCCCTCCTTTTTTAAAAAAAATTAACTACCAGTATAAATAGGCGAATCAAAACTTGTTAAATCATAGTTTACAGAACTAGACTACAACAAAACCATCAAAATGTTCAAAGCTGTAAGTAACAAGATTAATTTCTTTTTAAATTATTTATTTATTTTGGTTGTTTAGATTGTATTTGCTGCCATTTTGGCCTTAGCCGTTGCTGCTCCAGAACCAAAACCAAAACCAGGAGTAATTGCAACATCTTACACTGCTGGAGTTGTTGGAACCCCATATTACACAGCCCCCGTTGTTTCTGCTTATTCATCCCCCGTTGTATCTGCATACTCATCTCCAGTTGTATCTGCATACCCATCTCCAGTTGTATCTGCTTACAGAGCTCCAGTTGTATCTACATATGGCGCAGTTCCAACTTATGGACATTCCGTGGTTGTAGCTTAATTAATTTTGTGACGATTTGGCAATTACACTTAATTACGAATAAAATAAACAATTTAATTGTGAAAAAATATTTTTTTTAATGTTTTTATCGGGTAAATTACATCAATCCCAACAAATTATAATATTTATAAGTAAATGGTGTCGTTATGCTAAAAGATAGTAGTCCTCCACTTATTCAACGAGATACCTCAATTACGTTGAGTTAAGAAACGAATTATATCTTAAATTAAAGCTTGAAATGTCCTCTTTAAAATAAAGTGTTATAACCTACATGTTAATAATACAGTCTCGGAGGAATACAAATTTGAAATTTGTTGTAAAGTGAGTAATTGTCGTTTTTTAATATGTAACTTCGAAGATTCATTTCTCATTTATTTCTAAGAGTTAAGAAATAATTTATATATTAAATGAAAGCTTGAAATGTCCTCTTTAAGATTATGTAATATAACCTATATGTTAATGATCTAGTTTCGGAGGANGATGGTATGACTTTTTAAACACAACTCTTAATTTGATTAATATAAATTTTAAGAACAAAGTTTAAAAGATCGTATCTCAAAAACTAATTGAGATATAATGATGAAATATATAACATTTTAAAGCAAATTTAATATAGATTTAATGTGCCATAAATAATTTCTTAATATCCACCGATGAGTGGTTAATATCCAACGAATAGAGATATAATGATGAAATAACGATCATTTTAAAGCAAATTTAATAAAGATTTAGTGTGCCATAAATAATTTCTTAACTTCCCTAATTATTGTTGCTATGAACTTTTTTACACAACTCCGCACTTGTAATTGTTACAAATGTGAGGAATAGAAATTAAAGAAATCGAATCTCAAGAACGAATTGAGATATCATGATGAAATAAGAAACATTTCAAAGCATATTTAATAAAGATGTAGTGTACCATAAATTATTTCTTATTTCTCATAAACAAGGTTGTTATGATTTTTTAAACCCAACCCTGCCTTTTGAAGCCATATCGTAATGGTCAAGTTCAAAGAACATATAACAGTTTGTTAAAGAAAAGAATTTTTTTGGATCATCATCATTTATTCATTAATCATTTCAGGAAATAGTTTAGCCTACAACAACAGGTGCAGTATAAGCAGCAGCAACACCAGGAGCTACTCCATGATAAGTAGAAACAACTGGGGCAGCATAAGGAGCAGTGTATCCATAAGTACTATAAGCAGAGACGACTGGAGCTGAATAAGCAGCAGATACAACCGGAGCAGAATAAGCCAAAGGAGCTCCAACAACTGGTGCGGTGTAAGCGGCAGCTACAAGTCCAGGTTTTGGTTTGGGTTCAGGGACAGCAACGGCTAAAGCCAAAAAGGCGGCGAATACAATCTGTAAAAAATATTAAATTTAAAATTAAATAAAATTAAGAAATGTTTACGAAAATCTTACAACTTTAAACATTTTGATTTGTTTGTTGTTAGCTAGTTGAATAAACTATGCAAGCATTAGCTTTGATGTCAGTATTTATACTTACCAAATTACAGGAGAAGTTTTTTATGTGACAAAAAGTGGGAGTCGAAAAAAAAGAAACGAAAAGGTCGATTGTTACCATATCTAAAATAGTCCAAGTTCAACCGGCGAAAATGTAAACCAAACGGCGACGTGTTTCGAATAAAAAAAAAAGATAATGTTAATCAATCCAAAAGTATTAAGTACACAATTTCGATTTACGATATGTTTGACCAACAAACTAGAAACTATCTGAAAACACGATCGCCCTCGTGACCTCTACAAGTTACGACAGGACACTTTACGACGTGTCTACATCTGAAATTGTTAATTCAAATCCTTCATAAAACCAGATAGATTAAGTTAACGAAATTGCTAACTTAACGAAGCTTGTGGGATTTCTCAAGAGGAAATAAACGAAAGTGTGAAAGCAAAAACGAAAAGTTAATAATGCGATGAGCGCACGTGCGATCTTACCCCTTCAATTTTAATTTCTTTCCGCGTTGAGCTGTGGCGATTAGAAAATGCGGTTTTCGATTTCCCGACAATTACAGGCCCCGATGAACATAACTGGAAGGGTGCAAAAGTCAAAGGACTTCCGTAACAAGCTTTAGGTACCCGATGACATCGCAGTTCGAAACCCTTTTGAATTGCTTCCTGGGGTTGTTTACCGCGGTTTGCTTTCTCAATGCGCTGATATAATCGTTAACGAACAACTTGTACATTACCATATCAAAGATGTAACAAACCAAATGGAATCTTGCGATTAAGTTGTTTATATTGGTAAAATCCAGCTAAATTTGTTGACGTTGTATATTTGTTTGTAAATATATTTAGGGAATTTCATATATAGCTCGCAATATATGAATGTAGTAACCATAATTATGAAACTTCGACTGTCCCACATAAAATGCATCATAGCTTAACCTTCCAGTACACGCGCCTTTTAATATACACAAGACTACACGCGCCGGACTATGAGACCGCAATCAAATAGTAGTAGTGGCCACCAGTTGGAAGATGGCGCTAATTAAAAATTTAAATAAAATTCTTTTTTTACTTTCAAATCAAAATATATTTACATAATTTCATCTTTATTGTAACATTCTGTACAAACAACCGTGCAATGAGCCAAGCACATAAATGTTTTGCAATTCTTACAGTGATATCTAGTTGGGCGGTTTTTTCTTTTGTCGCAATATGCACAACGACCTCGCTTTGGAATATCTTCGTCGTTCGGTGGTGGTGCAGCTCCTTGTAATGGCTCCTCATATCCTACAATTTCTCTAATTCTGGATGACATTTGCTTCGGATGACAGTGCAGCTGAGCTCGCTGTCGAAGATGACCATCAATTAGCGCCATTGATAAATGTTGTAGAAATTTTCTTCTCGGTTGGGTTACTGTTGGATTGTTAAATTTATAGATAACCATACTATTAATTCCAGCAATATTTAATGTTGCATAAAAAACCACCATTGGCAATTTTCGTGTATTTCTTGCACAATTGTAAGATGCGCACAATTTATGGACAGTATCAACACCGCCTTTAGTGTTATTATAATCGAGGATCATATTTGGTTTATGAGATTTTTCTGCAATGCTGTCGTCATGATGTCCACTTGAAATTAGTAAAACATTTTTATTTTTTTTTGGTTTGTATGATACTAAAGTAGCATTTTCGCGAAATCCGAACAGTCTGGACATTACAGGTCTAGATTTCGGTGGTTGGGTAAATTCTTTTGGCAACCCTTTCCTATTTTTACGTATTGTTGCCAACAACGTGAGTTTATTTTGATTTAATGCCTCCAATAATTCTAAACTAGTGAACCAATTATCGGTAGTAACATTTCTACCAGATTCTTTTATTGGTTCGCACAATCTTTGTACAACAGCGCTAGCAGAGTTGTTAACAGCATAAGGTCCATTTGGTTGCTTACCAACGTACACTTCTAAATTGCATGTAAAATAGCATTTAGCGTCCACTAATGCGTAAATTTTGATGCCATACTTATTTGGCTTACTAGGTATATACTGTTTGAACGCACGGCGTCCTCGAAACCCTTCCAACATTTCATCTATGGTTACATAATGAAAAGGGCTGTAAGCACTTCTACAGTTTACGATAAAATTGTCAAAAATAACTCGAATTGGTGCTAATCTATCAATTTCTTTTCGTTGCTCACGTGTTTCAGTATTGTCGAAGCGGAGAGTACGCAAAAGAAACAAAAACCTATTTATCGACATTGTCAGGCGAAATATTTCCATTCCGTATCCCTGAGTGCTGAATAATTCTCTAGCATTCAACCTACTTCCTTTCAAAACTCCAGCCATGTATATCAAGCCTAACAACGCCTCAATTTCATAAATATTTGTATAGTCAGCATCCCTTTCACGCGCAAAATTTGATTTGGTACGACCTATGTATTGATTTGTGCAATCAACAATTATCTTCATCATACCTTCATTGAAAAAATATCTCCAAATATCTATTTCAATTTTTAGATTTTTAGTGGCGGTTGTAGGGCTAGGAAAATGTTTGACTAAGTTTTCAGATATTGTTCTTTCATGTTTCGGTGGTAAGTTTTTTTTCCATTTTGTAAATCCGTCTTTACATACATAAAAGGNTTTCTAAGAGTTAAGAAATAATTTATATATTAAATGAAAGCTTGAAATGTCCTCTTTAAGATTATGTAATATAACCTATATGTTAATGATCTAGTTTCGGAGGAATACAAATTTGAAATTTGTTGTAAAGTGAGTAATTGTCGTTTTATAATGTCTAACTTCGAAAATTCATTTCTCATTTGTTTCTAAGAATTAAGAAATAACTTATATATTAAATGAAAGCTTGAAATGTCCTCTTTAAGATTATGTAATATAACCTATATGTTAATGATCTAGTTTCGGAGAAATACAAATTTGAAATTTGTTGTAAAGGGAGTAATTATCGTTTTTTAATGGCTAACTTCAAAGATTCCTTTTTTATTTGTTTCTAAGAGTTAAGAATTAATTTATATCTAAATGAAAGATTGAAATGTCCTCTTTAAGATTATGTAGTATAACCTATATGTTAATGGTCTACTTTCAGAGAAATACAAATTTGTTATAAAGTAAGCAATTGGGCGTTTTTAATATCTATCTTTAAAGAATCTGTTCTCATTTATTACTAAGTGTTAAGAAATGATTTGTATCTTAAATGAAAGCTTGAANATCGATGTTATGACTTTTTAAACACAACTCTTCATTTTATTAATATAAATTTTAAGCACAAAGTTTAAAAGATCGTATCTCAAAAACGAATAGAGATATAGTGATGAAATAACGATCATTTTAAAGCAAATTTAATAAAGATTTAGTGTGCCATAAATAATTTCTTAATATCCATAAACAGCGATTTTATAACTTTTTAAACACAACTCTTCATTTGATTAATATAAATTTTAAGAACAAAGTTTAAAAGATCGTATCTCACAAACGAATCGAGATATAATGATAAAATATATAAGATTTTAAAGCAAATTTAATATAGATTTAATGTGCCATAAATAATTTCTTACTTTCCATAATCACATTTGTTATGAATTTTTAAATCTAATCCTGCATTTTTAAACGTATTAACCTGTAATGATGAAATAGAAAATATTTTGAAAAAATACTAATAGAAATTTATTGTGCCATAAATAATTTCTTATTATCCATAAACACCAATGTTATAATTTGTTAAACCCAACTCTGTACATTTCATTGACATAGAGTTTAAGAACAAAATTTAAAAAATCATATCTCGAGANGTTAATAATACAATTTCGGAGGCATACAAATTTAAAACTTGTTCCAATTAAATGGACGCTTTTTTGAATTTCTAATTTTAAAAAATCACATTTCATTTATTTTTGAGAGTTAAGAAACAATTTAAATTTTAAATGAAAGCTTAAAATGTCCTCTTTAAGATAAGGTAATATAACCTACTAGTTACTAAATGATTTATGAGAAATAACAAATTTGAAATTTGTTGCAAATTAATTTGATGCATTTTTTAGATATCTAAATTTAAAGATTCATTTCTCATTTATTTCTAAGAATTAAGAAACGATTATTATCTTAAATAAAAGCTTGAAATGTCCTCTTTAAGATAAAGTAATACAATCTATATGTTAATAATACAATTTCGGAGGCATACAAATTTAAAATTTGTTGTAAAGTAAGTAATTGGGCGTTTTTAATATCTATCTTTAAAGAATCTGTTCTCATTTATTACTAAGTGTTAAGAAATGATTTGTATCTTAAATGAAAGCTTGAAATGTCCTCTTTAATATAAATAACACATCCTGTATGTTAATAATATAGTTTCGGAGGAATACAAATTTAAACTTGTTTCAAGTTAAATTAACACTTTTTTTGAACATCTAACTTTAAAAAATCAGATCTCATTAATTTCTGAGAGTTAACAAACCATTTTTATCTTAAATGAAAGCTTAAAATGTTCTCTTTAAGATAAAGTATCACAACCTATATGTTAATACAATGGTTTCGGAGAAATGAAAATTTTAAATTTGCCCTAAATCAGATTGATATCTTTTTTGCATATCTAACTTTGAAGATTCATTTCTCATTTATATCTAGGAGTTAAGAAATAACTTATATCTCAAATAAGAGCTTGAAATGTCCTCTTTAAGATAAAGTAATACAACCTATATGTTAATAATACAATTTCGGAGGCATACAAATTTAAAACTTGTTTCAATTAAATGGACGCTTTTTTGAATATCTAATTTTGAAAAATCACATTTCATTTATTTTTGAGAGTTAAGAAACAATTTAAATTTTAAATGAAAGCTTAAAATGTCCTCTTTAATATAAGCTAATATAACCTACTTGTTACTAAATGATTTATGAGAAATAACAAATTTGAAGTTTGTTGCAAATTAAGTTGATGCATCTTTTTAGATATCTAAATTTAAAGATTCATTTCTCATTTATTTTTAAGAATTAAGAAACGATTTTTATTTTAAATGAAAGCTTGAAATGTCCTCTTTAAGATTATGTAACATAACCTATATGTTAATAATCTAGTTTCGGAGGAATACAAATTTGAAATTTGTTGTAAAGTAAGTAATTGGGCGTTTTTAATATCTATCTTTAAAGAATCTGTTCTCATTTATTACTAAGTGTTAAGAAATGATTTGTATCTTAAATGAAAGCTTGAAATGTCCTCTTTAATATAAAGTAACACATCCTGTATGTTAATAATATAGTTTCGGAGGAATACAAATTTAAACTTGTTTCAAGTTAAATTAACGCATTTTTTGAACATCTAACTTTAAAAAATCAATCTCATTAATTTCTGAGAGTTAACAAACCATTTTTATCTTAAATGAAAGCTTAAAATGTCCTCTTTAAGATAAAGTATCACAACCTATATGTTAATAAAATGGTTTCGGAGAAATGAAAAGTTTAAATTTGTTCTAAATCAAATTGAGATCTTTTTTGCATATCTAACTTTGAAAATTCATTTCTCAGTTATATCTAGGAGTTAAGAAATAACTTATATCTTAAATAAAAGCTTGAAATATCCTCTTTAAGATAAAGTAATATAACCTATATGTTAATAATACAATTTCGGAGGCATACAAATTTAAAATTTGTTTCAATTAAATTGGGCGTTTTTAATATCTATCTTTAAAGAATCTGTTCTCATTTATTACTAGATTTGTATCTTAAATGAAAGCTTGAAATGTCCTCTTTAATATAAAGTAACACATCCTGTATGTTAATAATATAGTTGCGGAGGAATACAAATTTAAACTTGTTTCAAGTTAAATTAACGCATTTTTTGAACATCTAACTTTAAAAAATCACATCTCATTAATTTCTGAGAGTTAACAAACCATTTTTATCCTAAATGAAAGCTTAAAATGTGCTCTTAGAGATAAAGTATCACAACCTATATGTTAATAAAATGGTTTCGGAAAAATGAAAATTTGAAATTTGCTCTAAACCAAATCGAGATCTTTTTTGCATATCTAACTTTGAAAATTCATTTTTCATTTATATCTAGGAGTTAAGAAATAACTTATATCTTAAATAAAAGCTTGAAATGTCCTCTTTAAGATAAAGTAATACAATCTATATGTTAATAATACAATTTCGGAGGCATACAAATTTAAAATTTATTTCAATTAAATGGACACTTTTTTGAATTTCTAATTTTAAAAAATCACATTTCATTTATTTCTGAGAGTTAAGAAACAATTTGAATTTGAAATGAAAGCTTAAAATGTCCTCTTTAAGATAAAGTAATATAACCTATTTGTTACTCAATGATTTATGAGAAATAACAAATTTGAAATTTGTTGCAAATTAATTTGATGGATTTTTTTAGATATCTAAATTTAAAGATTCATTTCTCATTTATTTCTAAGAATTAAGAAACGATTTTTATCTTAAATGAAAGCTTGAAATGTCTTCTTTAAGATTATGTAACATAACATATATGTTAATAATCTAGTTTCGGAGGAATACAAATTTGAAGTATGTCGTAAAGTAAGTAATTGGGCGTTTTTAATATCTATCTTTAAAGAATCTCTTCTCATTTATTACTAAGTGTTAAGAAATGATTTGTATCTTAAATGAAAGCTTGAAATGTCCTCTTTAATATAAAATAACACATCCTGTATGTTAATAATATAGTTTCGGAGGAATACAAATTTAAACTTGTTTCAAGTTAAATTAACACTTTTTTTGAACATCTAACTTTAAAAAATCACATCTCATTAATTTCTGAGAATTAACAAACCATTTTTATCTTAAATTAAAGCTTAAAATGTCCTCTTTAAGATAAAGTATCACAACCTATATGTTAATAAAATGGTTTCGGAGAAATGAAAATTTTAAATTTGCTCTAAACCAAATCGAGATCTTTTTTGTATATCTAACTTTGAAAATTCATTTCTCATTTATATCTAGGAGTTAAGAAATAACTTATATCTTAAATAAAAACTTGAAATGTCCTCTTTAAGATAAAGTAATACAATCTGTATGTTAATAATACAACTTCGGAGGCATACAAGTTTAAAACTTGTTCCAATTAAATGGACGCTTTTATTTATACGTCTCATTTATTTCTGAGAGTTAAGAAACAATTTAAATTTTAAATTAAAGCTTAAAATCTCCTCTTTAAGATAAAGTAATATAACCCATTTGTTACTAAATGATTTCTGAGAAATAAGAAATTTTAAATTTGTTGCAAATTAATTTGATGCATTTTTTTAGATATCTAAATTTAAAGATTCATTTCTCATTTATTTCTAAAAATTAAGAAACGATTTTTATCTTAAACCAAAGCTTGAAATGTCCACTTTAAGATAAAGCGACTTAATGATATAATTTTTTGTTCAAATTTTTTTCTAGGTTCTTATAAAAAAACACTTTAATANTCTAATTTTGAAAAATCACATTTCATTTATTTTTGAGAGTTAAGAAACAATTTAAATTTTAAATAAAAGCTTAAAATGTCCTCTTTAATATAAGCTAATATAACCTACTTATTACTAAATGATTTATGAGAAATAACAAATTTGAAATTTGTTGCAAATTAATTTGATGCACTTTTTAGATATCTAAATTTAAAGATTCATTTCTCATTTATTTCTAAGAATTAAGAAACGATTTTTATCTTAAATGAAAGCTTGAAATGTCCACTTTAAGATAAAGCGACTTAATGATATAATTTTTTGTTCAAATTTTTTTCTAGGGTATTATAAAAAAACACTTTAATAAATTAAATAAGTTTTATTGAAATCCACATTTTTTTTATCCAAGCAGTCCAAAGAAAAGTTAATTTAGTATTTCCAATTTCCAAATATACTTATTATTTAATAATAATAGGGATAATCATAAGCATAGGGATAAGCAGCATAGGCATACGGAGAATAAGCCGAAACGAGTGGTGATGAATAAGAGGGATAAGAAGCAACATAAGGAGCACTGTAGGCTGAAACAACTGGGCTGACGACGGCTGGTGCAAAAAGTCCTGGTTTAGGCTTAGGTTCTGGAGCAGCTACGGCGAAAGCCAAGATAGCAGCGAATACGATCTAAATAAAATTAAAACATTAAAAATATATTAAAAAAGTAATGATAAACTTACAGCTTTGAACATCTTTGTTGTGATTTGATGGTTTCGAATCAAACTGTGACTTTGTTCGATGATATCTTCGTTTTTATAGTAAAATTTTTGCTGAATCGGTGGGAGAACTCGTCTAATTTTTACAAACTACTTCGACCAGGGCTGATTAACTCAAAACTCGTCCCGAACGACCCTGGACGTTTTAAAATGGCCAACGACGTGTTCTCTTCAAATATGCTATCGTTAACGTGCTATTGAAATCGTCTCAAAAAAACCAATGTTGACACGATAAATGTATTAGGTAAGTGTGTTTGATGGCTTTGAATATTAATTAAATTACGTCTAATAGGAATTAAGACATTTATTTTCTAGAAAAAGAAATATGAAGAAACAAAAATGAAGTAAAAAGTTAGTAAACAAAGAGATTGAAAGCTTTGGAACGTGATTATAATTCATTGAAATTTTTTAATATTCATTTTGTGGAGTGCAAGAACAAAGAAATGTTGTTACCAAAATCGAGAATTTCATACAAAGGACGTTTACGTTTTCAGTAAATATTCGAAAGGTTACGTATTGTCTTTGAAAATGACCAACTTTCACTTAACACCTGACACGAAATTTTTGGTTACACGTAACTTATGGTACGTGAATTAATTAAACATGCTTTTGTTATGTATTTGGAATTTATAATTGAATTTGTTCTAATTTTTCTTTTAATTTTTTTGTAGCCGTATAAATAATTATGTCGTAAGATTATAATTGGAATTCCTACAAATATACGTTGGTTCTTTTACTGTGGGGCAAATTCCATTTAATTGGAACCCTACGGTTCCGCTCCCATCATTCGCAATTACCAATTTAGAGGACGTTTGTTATCTTGGCAAGGTCGGTACGTTACTCAGGACACCATCAACCTGAAGACTTTTCAACTCCGATTATGATAGGTAATCTTGATGATTGGATATTTGGGATGATTGTCGACAATTTCTACGAAATATATCAACAACTTTAGAAGTCCGCGTTGTCTTAGGTCAAGATAAAGTCATATTAAACTACTTGAAAATTAAAGAAGTATACGAAATCATTTTATTAACATTAAGTTATATCACATTAATTTAAGATATAAATCGTTTCTTAACTCTTAGCAATAAATGAGAAGCGATATTTCAAAGATAAACATTTAAATTGCATCAATTTACTTTACAATAAATTTCAAATTTGTATTCCTCCCAAACTATATTACCAACATATTACTATGTCTTGAAGAGGACATTTCAAGCTGTCGTTTAAGATATAAATCATTTTTTAACTCTTGGAAATATATGAGAAGTCAGTCTTCAAAATTTAAAATTTGTATTCCTTCGAAACTAGATTATTAACATATAGGTTATATTATATAATCTTAAAGAGGACATTTCAAGCTTTCATTTAAGAAAAAAATCGTTTCCTAATTCTTAAAAATAAATGAGAAATGAATCTTTAAATTTAGATATCAAAAAGGAGTCCATTTAATTGAAACAAGTTTTAAGTTTGTATGCCTCCGAAATTGTATTATTAACATACAAGTTGTATTACTTTATCTTAAAGAGGGCATTTCAAGCTTTTATTTAAGATATAAGTTATTTCTTAACTCCTAGGTATAAATGAGAAATGAATTTTCAAAGTTAGATATGCAGAAAAGGTCTGAATTTGATTTAGAGCAAATTTAAAATTTTCATATCTCCGAAACCATTTTATTAACATATAGGTTGCGATACTTTATCTTAAAGAGGACATTTTAAGCTTTCATTTAAGATAAAAATGGTTTGTTAACTCTCAGAAATTAATGAGATATGATTTTTNACGGCAGAGCTGAGGTATTAACATCATCGGTAACCCTGAAAGGTGCATTGAGCCGAAAACAAGGCTGCCCTATATCGACGTTTAAGTAATGCAACGGACGTGCACAGTCCTACAGATCCAGAAATCTCGTTAACCAGTTTTGAAATTTGGTAAGAATAGCATTTTTTAAAAAATTGACGTTTGTGAATGGGTGGTGTGAGAGTTCCCTTAAACCTAATATTGAGGGTGTGCACGTCCGTCCTGTACCGTATCTTCCGGCGAAGGTAGGGTGGTCGACCTGTCGTTATAATATTGAAATAAGCTGTTGCGCAATGTAATTTTCTGCGGTTGATCATATTTAACCAGCTTATTTCAATCAACTTGTGGCTAATGTGCTCTCGTCGCCTTATACCAAAAATTAGTCGCAGACATGAATTTTGTACTTTTTGTATTTTTTGAGCTATACGTTTAGATATAAAAGAGGAGTACAACATGTCCCCATAGTTAAAACCCGATAACACCAGGCTCTCACAAAGTAAACGTTTACTGCTACCGGTTAGGAAATGACGCGCGTTATAAATGGATTTTAATTGACAGTATGCCGCCCGGATCTTTTTATTAATATATTCATTGAAAGTTAGATTCTCATCAATAATTATTCCCAAACTTTTAACTGAATCTTTGCACGTTAATTGTTGGTTTCCTATACGTATGTCAAGTATGTCAATTTGATTTAGAGCAAATTTAAAATTTTCATTTCTCCGAAACCTTTTTGTTAACATATAGGGTGTGATACTTTATCTTAAAGAGGAGATTTTAAGCTTTCATATAAGATAAAAATGGTTTGTTAACTCTCAGAAATTAATGAGACATGATTTTTTAAAGTTAGATGTTCAAAAAAAGTGTTAATTTAACTTGAAACAAGTTTAAATTTGTATTCCTCCGAAACTATATTATTAACATACAGGATGTGTTATTTTATATTAAAGAGGACATTTCAAGCTTTCGTTTAAGATACAAACCATTTCTTAACACTTAGTAATAAATGAGAACAGATTCTTTAAAGATAGATATTAAAATCGCCCAATTACTTACTTTACAACAAATTTCAAATTTGTATTCCTCCGAAACTAGATTATTAACATATAGGTTATGTTACATAATCTTAAAGAGGACATTTCAAGCTTTCATTTAAGATAAAAATCGTTTCTTAACTCTTAAAAATAAATGAGAAATGAATCTTTAAATTTAGATAACTAAAAAAATGCATCAAATTAGTTTGCAACAAATTTCAAATTTGTTATTTCTCATAAATCATTTAGTAAGAAGTAGGTTATATTACCTTATCTTAAAGAGGACATTTTAAGCTTTCATTTCAAATTTAAATTGTTTCTTAACTCTTAGAAATAAATGAAATGTGATTTTTCAAAATTAGAAATTCAAAAAATCGTCCATTTAATTGGAACAAGTTTTTTAATTTGTATGCCTCCGAAATTGTATTATTAACATACAGGTTGTATTACTTCATGTATTTTAAAGAGGACATTTTAAGCTTTTATTTAAGATATAAGTTATTTCTTAACTCCTAGATATAAATGAGAAATAAATTTTCAAAGTTAGATATGCAAAAAAGGTCTCAATTTGATTTAGAGCAAATTTAAAATTTTCATATCTCCGAAACCATTTTATTAACATATAGGTTGTAATACTTTATCTTAAAGAGGATATTTTAAGCTTTCATTTAAGATAAAAATGGTTTGTTAACTCTCAGAAAATAATGAGATATGATTTTTTAAAATTAGATGTTCAAAAAAAGTGTTAATTTAACTTAAAACAAGTTTAAATTTGTATTCCTCCGAAACTATATTATTAACATATAGAATGTGTTACTTTATCTTAAAGAGGACATTTTAAGCTTTCATTTAAGATACAAATCATTTCTTAACACTTAGTAATAAATGAGAACAGATTCTTTAAAGATAGATATTAAAAACGCCCAATTACTCACTTTACAACAAATTTCAAATTTGTATTCCTCCGAAACTAGATTATTAACATATAGTTTATGTTATACAATCTTAAAGAGGACATTTCAAGCTTCCATTTAAGATAAAAATCGTTTCTTAACTCTTAAAAATAAGTGAGAAATGATTCTTTAAATTTAGATATTTAAAAAAATGCATCAAATTAATTTGCAATAAATTTCAAATTTGTTATTTCTCATAAATCATTTAGTAACAAGTAGGTTATATTACCTTATCTTAAAGATGAAATTTTAAGCTTTCATTTAAAATTTAAATTGTTTCTTAACTCTCAAAAATAAATGAAATGTGATTTTTCAAAATTAGAAATTCAAAAAAGCGTTCATTTAATTGGAACAAGTTTTAAATTTGTATGCCTCTAAAATTGTATTATTAACATACAGGTTGTATTACTTTATCTCAAAGAGGACATTTCAAGCTTTTATTTAAGATATAAGTTATTTCTTAACTCCTAGATATAAATGAGAAATGAATTTTCAAAGTTAGATATGCAAAAAAGATCTCAATTTGATTTAGAGCAAATTTAAAATTTTCATTTCTCCGAAACCATTTTATTAACATATAGGTTGTGATACTTTATCTTAAAGAGGACATTTTAAGCTTTCATTTAAGATAAAAATGGTTTGTTAACTCTCAGAAAATAATGAGATATGATTTTTTAAAATTAGATGTTCAAAAAAAGTGTTAATTTAACTTGAAACAAGTTTAAATTTGTATTCCTCCTAAACTATATTATTAACATATAGAATGTGTTACTTTATATTAAAGAGGACATTTCAAGCTTTCATTTAAGATACAAATCATTTCTTAACACTTAGTAATAAATGAGAACAAATTCTTTAAAGATAGATATTAAAATCGCCCAATTACTTACTTTACAACAAATTTCAAATTTGTATTCCTCCGAAACTAGATCATTTACATATAGGTTATGTTATATTATCTTAAAGAGGACATTTCAAGCTTTCATTTAAGATATAAAGTATTTCTTAACTCTTAGAAACAAATAAGAAATGAATCTTCGAAGTTACACATTAAAAAACGTCAATTGCTCACTTTACAACAATTTTCAAATTTGTATTCCTCCGAAATTAGGTGATTAACATATACGTTATGTTACATAGTCTTAAAGAAGATATTTCAAGCTTTCAATTAAGATATAAATCATTACTTAACTCTTAAAAATAAATGAGAAATGAATCTTCAAAATTAGACATTAAAAATCGGTAATTACATCAAAAATACAAATTTGTATTCCCCCGAAACTACATTATTAACATAGAGGTTGTGTTACATAATCTTAAAGAGGATATTTCAAGCATTCATTTAAGATATACATCGTTTCTTAACTCCTGGAAATACATCAGAAGTGACTCTTCAAAATTAGATGTCAAAAACCGACGGACGTAATGCAAAGTTGTTGAACGGAATTCTTCTACTTCGTTAATTCTTTCTTGATAACTATTTTTTGTTGTTGACAGCATTTTTTAGGTTTTGATTCAAATCTCTTAAGCTAAAAAACCTTTTAGTAATATGTTTATTCAAATTATTAAATTTTTCGTGTATTCGCAACATTAGATACAAATCTAATTACAACATCGTGGTAATCTAATATCTCCTTAAAGGTCGCAATAAACAGAGCTAATCAAGTTTCTCATGGTTAAGTGCACTATAAACTACTCCTTGGTGGTTTAATAATGTTTGTACTAAAGCCTATAAACTAGTTTATAACATTTAAATATAGCTACGATTTGTTTTCGTTTAATACGTGTTTTGGAAATCGAATTTGTTGGTGGATGGTGATTTGGTGCAAAATAAAATAAGAATTCTTGTAGGCTCACGTGGAATGGCCAACGAAGGGCGTGCGCCGAGCTTTCTACCCCACGTTGCTACCCCTATAAAAGCGATCGTAAACACCGGCAGTGCTCAGTGCTTCGTCTGCTCTTACTCGACCAAGCAAATATTCGCGAATCATGTCTACGATTTCCGATAGCGCAATGTACCTAGTTACCATAACACCAGTGCAAAAACGCAGTGTTTCACCGATGACTCCTTCCCCATCGAGAGAAGTTAAAGGCATCCGGCTGTTCCGTGCGATCAGCAGAAAATTAGCTAGAAGATCCCACGATGATCTTTGCGAAGACGACAGTCGATCTTCGAGTACCGATTCGTGTTCTTCGACGTCGGTTTCGAGATGTTCTAGAAGTAGAAAGTTGGAAAATAATAGTTCGTCGTCAGCTGAGTCTGGATTTAGATCGGTTTCTCCACATCATCTTTCAAGCAGTTCCAGTGATAATGGAGAAATACAGATTAAGAATAGACATCATCATTCGACTTCCGCGGAAAGTATAAGGAAGGTCTTCCATAATTTGTCGATTGGAGTTCGATCGCAATCTTGTAATAACACAAAAGAAAAAAAGAAGTCGAAGAAAAACGTCCCAAAGAAAATCTTAAGACCACCAGTTACCTACACTTACGTTAAAGGATTGTCCGGTTTACCAACCCAGAGGATTCCAAAGAACATTCCTAGGATGTACATGAACAATCCATGCGGTTGCAGTATGCAGTATATGTCTGGTTTAAACCGATAAATTTTAAATTTTAAATAGAGAAGCTTTTAAAGAGTTTCCATAAATAACTAAATTGAAGAACGAAGACTGGTAGACTTAAGATCTCTTTGTATAAGGTTTTTTATACTTTTTTGTCGTACCGATACGCCGTCGTAACGTCTCTTTAAAAAAAAAAACATACTTATATCGTACCGACTGTATACGTGCACCAACTTTTAATATCGATTGTTTATTACGACCTAAGGTCGAAAAAAAAATCAGCACTGAACCAGTATGTTAATCAGTTATCGATATCGGATAAGTATCAAACCCTGTTCTTAGTGCCTTTTATAGCTAAATGAATTCCCCCTTACTTAAGTTAAATAAAAAATATGTGAAAATAAAAACAAATTTGTTTTATTTCTTTATTCTACATAAAAAGGGTATTTACATGACGAAAATTAAATTACATTTAATAGTTTAATTTATAATTGAAGAGGTAAAAAAACCAGGTAAATGTCATATATAAATTTTAATGATGCAATTAATGTTAAAAGGGTGACGTTGGTAACCAGATAAATCAGCTTGTCACTCAAAGTACTAAACCAACAGTTCCATGCAGGTACCATAATATGCTCTCTTGTTAATTAATTCGTGGAAAATTTATGAGGTGTTGTTCCGCTTATCGTAGTTTAGAGTTTAATTCTTTGAACAAATGCCACTACAAATAACGTTAAAGTTATTAAATAATTGCACAAGAAGTAATATTTGATGTATTTATTGATTCCACTTTTCTTTTCCGCGTTTGAGATTAAAATGGAAAAAATCTTTAGTTCATTCACCTGATATGAAGCAATAATCAACAATAATAATGGATCAATATGATGGTACATAAACTTTATTTTAATTCATATTTTGCCAAAAAAAAAATTTTATTCCTGTACAGTTAAATTTAATATAACTTACTTTGTGACTTTTTCGGATTATGAAATCAACCCATCGCAATCACGTATCTTGAATTACAAAGATTACGACGACTTGCTCTTTGTTTAAAAATGCATTGCTTGAGGTAGTTTGAGCAAGATAATAGATTACGGAATTGAATTGGTTTGCTTTGATGTTGGATTACTTATGTATTAACTTTGAATATAAGATCGTAGGCTTTCACGGCCTGTATTATTACAAGTAAAACTAAATCCAGAAACTTCCGGGTTATGCCATGCGTCTATTAAAGTATTAATGATTCTTAAGACACAAGTTCAAAAGTTTTAAAGGTTTCAACACGACATCGAAACATCAAACAATGTTTTAATCGACGCGCGATATAACCCGGAAGTTTCTAGATTTAGCATTATTTCTAAGTTTGTGGTTGAGTTGCTTTGAGATGACGTTGTCTTTCTACGAAGTTGGGTTAGATTATGGCTGAGTTTATTGAGGTTAGGTTGGATTGAATATAGCTACAACCGACCACAAAATTTCGTCGATAATGATACAGCAAGTAAAAAAAAGTTGCTCCCTTATTGATTACTTTGACAATGAATCATTTTTTTGGTTGAGTTTCTTTGGCTTTGGGTTAATAAAGAGTTAGGTTAGCTTCCTTTTTGGTTTATCTTGTTTTGGAGTTGAGTACCTTTATCTTGGATTATTTTGTGCTTGAGAAGCTTATACTTTGGGTTGCTTTGTGGTTAAGATGTTTTAAGATTTAATTGGCTTGTTTTGGAGTTGAGTTATTTTGTGATAGAGATGTTCTGGAGTTGGGATTGTTTGAGGTTGAGTTGGCTTGCTTTGGAATTGGTTTACTTTGTGGTTGAGTAGCTTTGGGTTTAGGTTGCTTTGAAATTAGGTTGGGTTGGTTTGGAGTGGGGTTTCATTTTGATTGAGTAACTTGGTTTTGGGTTGCTTTATGGCGGGAATGATATGTTTTATGGTTAGGTAACTTTGTGGATGAGTTGTTTCGTAGCATAGTAGCTTTTGATTTTGATTCCTTTGAAATTAGGTTAGCTTGTTTTGAAGTTGAGTAACTTTGTAGTAGAGATGCTCTGAAGTTGCAGTACGTAGGGGTTGACTTGGCTTGGTTTGAAGATCGATCACTTTGTACTTGAGGAGCTTTGGCTTAGGGTTACTTTGTGGTGGGGTTGACTTGCTTTCGGGTTGGATTGCTTTTTGCATGAGTTGCTTTATAATTGGGTTGAGTAGTTTTGGGTACGCTTACTATATGGCAGAAATTGCTTGTTGAGATTGCTTTGGGGTTAAGTTGGCTTACTTTTTTTTGCTGTGGATTTGGATTACTTTGTGAATGTGTTGCCCTGGAAATGGATTCCGTTAGGATTGAATTGGTTTTCTTTAGAGTTTTAAGTTTTCCTTAATGTGGTCTTCAATTTCTTTTGGGTTGAGTTGATTTGAGATTTGATTGGCTTGCTTTGGTACTGAGACATATAAACTTGATTTGTATTTCTGTTAGCTTATATTTGAGTAATTTTATGACCCGACTGACTTACTTTGTGCTTGACTTGCTTTAGGTTTATATTGATTTAAATTTTGCACTTGGTCACTTTATGGTTGGGTTGCTTTAGGGTTAAATTGGCTAGATTTTATCATGATTTACATTGTAGCGAGTTGATTTGGGGTAGTTCGCTTGGATGGTAAATTGTTAAATATTGAATCTTTAGTACCCAACCTAAATCATATTCTTGATGTTATTAAATATATCTCCGCTCGCTTCAATTGACACCTGATAAACGCCAGACGCCGACAATGAAGGTATGAGGAGACTGCTTTCCTTCAACTTACAAGGATTTACCGAACCAACTTACCGATCTCGATGAAATTTGGTACAGTCATAGAATGGGCCAAAATAAGGTTCGCACATTTTTTTATACGTGGGGTAAAAGCCCCTGGGGCGAGTTATAGGGCTTGAAAGTTCGGAGAAAAATATCGTTTTCACTTATATTTTGAAAACGAAAAGTGCTATCAAAATTTCGTAAATTGTACCTGATATTCATTTTAAAAGAGCTTTTTTTTGATGTATCACATATATACCAGAGGGTTAAAAGGGGCGAACTACCCCTATTTTTTCGGGTTTATTTAAAAACCACCCTATCAATTTTGATGACTAAATATAATTGTAATGCATTCAAAAATATTAGTTAGTGATTTTTCTCATTCATCATAGCTCAACCCTAGCGATGTTACGAGGGTTAACAAGCAACTACTTTTCGTAAGAATGATATGATAAAACTGTCAGGTATTTTGAAAATGCTTTAAACAAAACCGTAAATTATATTTATATAGCCACTTGCAAACCATGCGTATTTAAAAACATTTATAAACCGAGGGGAAGACAACTGGTTATAACCAGTATATATGCGTTACGGATTGCAATTGTAATATATTATCCCTCTGATGTAAATTGACATCATACTGGTAAAGAATAATCTGATCAGAAAATCTTCTAATAAAATGTTTCAAGAAATTGTTAAAAATTGGTATCTGATGGAGTTATTTCACTAATAACTTCAGGACAATGGCCACTCCAAGAATCTAATAATAATAATGATTTAGAACCAGTATTTGGAAAATATACATTTTGTAACCAATTTTTCATGTATTCTGAACTTATCTTTCCAGATTTTGATGCCAAAACGTATATATTGTCTGCCTTAAACATTGTAATTGCTACCCTCGGTCTAAAGCTGCCAGAGGTTTCTTTTAAAACAATAAAAAGTGGAGAAAGAAGTTTCTCATCAGCAGATATTACGGGTTGAATTGTGTAACTGTGCGTTGTAGATGACACCGACTGGACCATCTTTTCTACGGTTTTAACTCCTAAATCGCTTAATGTTCTTCCCGAATGGAATTCCAAGTTAAAATCGCTCTGATCCAAATTGTAGGTGTTTTCAGATCCATATATTTGGATTTGTAGCTTTGCCTCTTTAACGAAATCTTTTGCTAAAATTTTTTTAAGGGGGTGGTTAACCCCAACCAGCCCTAAATGGTATATTATGCCTCATTTTACACTAAACATTTTATTGTGCGACTAATTTACGGTTTTGTTTAAAGTATTTTCAAAATACCTGACAGTTTTATCACACCATTCTTACGAAAACTAGTTACATGTTAACCCTCGTAACATCGCTAGGATTGATCTACAATGAATGAGAAAAAACACTTAACTAATATTTTTGAATGCACTCGAAACGCCAACCCGAAAAAATAGGGGTAGTTCGCCCCTTTTAACCCTCTGGTATATGTGTAATACATCAAAAGAAAGCTCTTTTGAAATGAATATCAGCTACAATTTACGAAATTTTGATAGACTTGATGATCTGCAAACTTTTAACCCCTATAACTCGCCCCAGGGGCTTTTACCGCACATATAAAAAAATGAGCGAACCTTATTCTATGACTGTACCAAATTTTATCGAAATCGGTGAGACACAGTTGTGACACTTCCCTTGTTAGTTATTGTAAAACATGCGGGTGACATGTTTGCGGTTTTCTTGAATCTGTATCCTACTTAAATATTTTCTCCCGAGGAAGTACTTTGTTTTCTCCTAATGTAACCCAATTCACTTGTAGATATATACAATTCAATCATATTAAATGCAACATAGCTTAATAGTACATACTTGGTTGTAAGGGATGGGTTCATTTAAATAGAGGAAAACAATAACCTTAACTTCCTTGACCTCTCTCTTAATACTTCTTCGGAAAACATTGCATATAATATATACAGGAAATCCACTACAGTTCCTACAACCATCCCTTATGACTCTACCCATCCTTTATCCCATAAACAAGCAAATTTTCGATATTTAATTAACAGAGCCTTCCAATACCCTCTTTCCCAAAGCGATTTCATTTCTGAATTTAACTACATTAATAAACTAGCACGTGATAATGGATTTCCTTCCAAACTTATCAATAAACTTGCCAAACAGATTAAGATCCAATATGAGTCTTTATATACTAGAACTGAAAACATAAACAAAATATATAAACCCATCCCATGCAACCAAGTTACCTTGTTAAGCAAAGGAATCTTTAATAAGTATAATATCTCTCTAGCATTTTCAAACCGAAATACAATTCTTAATATTCTGTCTAACCATCATATCGACACTTATAATAGAAAGCATGATAAATGCGTCATCTATTCGATAAAATGCACAAAATGTAAATCTATTTATGTCGGACAAACGGGAAGGAAACTTTCTAATCGGTTAAAACAAAACCAACATCCAATGTTTTTAAGCATACATTAGATACAGGACATAATTTTGACTATGAAAATGCGGAATTAATACATAAATGTAATAAGGGATATAGAATGGATTTATTAGAATTGATGGAAATTAATAAATATAACTTCGATGATATATTAAATGACCAACTACAAAGTAATTATTATAAACCTTTATTCGCATATTTGTGTAAATTTACATTCAAACCATACATATAAGAAATATATTACGAAGTCTCGTTTTTTGTTATTTAAACAGATGTTTTCTTCGAGCCATTTCCTTCTCTTTTAACTTGTCACTTTATAAAGATTTTAACTCTTGTTGTTCATACGTTTGATGTGTCGTTTATTTTTAATTATAAATAGTAAACATTTTATTCATGTATTTTAAGAATTTTGCAAATGTTTCAAAAATCAATGTTCCTGTTTTAATAGTGATTTTGACAGTAAGTTTATTTGTTTATAATAACACCGGCGAGACGATAGCAACAAACCGCCCAGCAACAAACTTTTTCCTTTATATTTCCACCTACTTCTAGGGCCCATATCTGTGTTATTTAGAAAGATAGCAAAAAACTAAGCACACGGTTGGAAAGCTTGGCCTTTTCTCTATCTTAAACCGAGTTTTCGTCCGCCGATATGTTGATAATGAGAGCAAGGAAAAATAAGAAACGTCCCGCTGCATTCAAATTACCTCAAAATTATCAAACTTCACGGCCTTGTGCAGCCGTTACCAGATGGAAATTTAACAAATGGTTTACATATTCGGAAAGAGCTGACCTTGGACTATCTTATTCCGAGTTTTCGTCCGTCAATATCTGTCGACGTCTGTAAAGAAAACGCTGATGAAAAGGAGCCTACAGTTGACAACAAACTTTACTTTTGTATTTCCATCTATATACTTTTCGGACGGATATCTTTGTTACTTATAACGCTAGCGAAAAACTAAGCACACGGTTGGAAAGCTTGGTGTTTCCTATCTTAAACCGAGTTTTCGTCCGCCGATATGTTGATAATAAGAGCAAGAAAAAATAAGAAACGTCGCGCTGCATTCAATTTACCTCAAAATTACCAAATTTCACGGCCTTGTGCAGCCGTTACCAGATGGAAATTCAATAAATGGCTTATATATTCGGAAAGAGCTGACCTTGCACTATATTATTCCAAGTTTTCGTCCGCCAATATCTATCAGCGTCTGTAAGAAAAACGAACCTGAAAAAGCCCCTACCGATGAAAACACGTAAATATTTCTTGCACTAATAACTTTCCTATTTGACAGGGAGAAAACTCTACAACTATATTCAGCCATTTTATGGGAAATTTCCTGCTCTTTCCAACGATGTGTGACACACCGTGATCACACGTTTGCACAATCCTTTTTTCTGACTATGAACTACCTAAACCACTAATTTTTGCCGCGGCTAAACCACGCTTATGTCAATAACTAACTCTCTTGTATGACGGGGAGAAAACTCTAGAACTATATTCATCTTATGGGAAATTTTCTGCTTTTTCCAACGGTATCCGACGCACTTCGCTTACGCGTTTGCATACGCGTTTTTTAAATTGATGAACTGAGTTAAAATGCAAAGTTGGTAACGTTACCAGATTCAAAACCATCAAAACACAATTCAACAATTCGAGTCTAAAATCACTCAAATTCTTCCAGATTCTGATAAAGGAGATTTTAAAGTGATTGCGTTCTGCTACCTGTAGGTTGTCTTTCAGGTGCGTTTCTTTTACAAACGCCGTCAATATCTGCCGTAAATGAAAACTCAAAATAAGACAGGCCAAGGTTAGCTCTTTTCGAATATGTAAACCATTTGTTGAATTTCCTTCTAATAACGGCTGCAAATTTCTCGCTATTTTTCTAGATAACGATAATATTGGACCGAAAAGTAGACGGAAATACAAGGGAAAAGTTTGTTGCTGGGCTGAAAAACGATTGTGCAAACGTGTGATTGAGATGTGTTATATACCGTTGAAAAGAGCAGAAAATTTCCCATAAGATGAATATAGCTCTAGAGTTTTCTCCCTGTCATATAAGAGAGTTATTGACCCAAGCGTGGTTTAGCCGCGGCAAAAATTCGTGGCAGCGCGACGTTTCTTATTTTTTTTTTACTCTCATTATCAACATATCGGCGGAGGAAAATAGCGGTTTAACATAGAGAAACGACCAAGCTTTCCAACCGTGTGCTTAGTTTTTCGCTAGCGTTATAAATAACAAAGATATCTGTCCGAAAAGTACATAGATGGAAGTACAAAAATAAAGTTTGTTGCCAACTGTAGGCTTCTTTTCAGGAGCGTTTTTTTTACAGACGCTGACAGATATTGACGGACGAAAACTCGGAATAAGATAGTCCAAGGTCAGATCTTTCCGAATATATAAGCCATTTATTGAATTTCCATCTGGTAACGCCTGCACAAGGCCATGAAGTTTGGTAATTTTAAGGTAAATTGAATGCAGCGCGACGTTTCTTATTTTTTCTTGCTCTTATTATCAACATATCGGCGGACGAAAACTCGGTTTAAGATAGAGAAAAGGCCAAGCTTTCCAACCGTGTGCTTAGTTTTTTGCTATCTTTCTAAATAACACAGATATGGGCCCTAGAAGTAGGTATAAATATAAAGGAAAAAGTTTGTTGCTGGGCGGTTTGTTGCTATCGTCTCGCCGGTTATAATAACCTACAATTGTTATATAATAGGATTTTATACTGTTTTCCTTTTTAATTAGATTCGGCTGAGGATGAGCTAACTAAACTAGTACCGTATAAATTAAAATTCTAGCAAGTAAGAAGTTTTTTATTTTTCTTTCTTATTATATACTTTCCTTGTGTTTACTTGTGTCAGTTCTAGTGATAGTGTAAAACTAGAACTTTATTTATTTTGATTATTTATTTATATATATTGCATTTTAAGTGAAATTGACTATAGATTATTTAAATAAAATTTCTTAGAAACCACATTCAAATAAATAACTTATAAAATGTTAAAAAGTAGGACTTTCAATTCAGATGTCTTGTGCGTCAGTGGGCATTGTCCGTTCAAGCACGTGAATTCCAAATCACGGGACATCTCGGAGTATCGGTTTCGCCAGAATTGCCGTCAATGTTAATTATTAACGTAGAAAGCGCGCGCTAATTAAACCCACGGGAACATTTTAATACAAAACTCGATTCTAACTTTGACTCGCGCCTATCAACAATCGATCACACGTCTAGATGTATTTTGCAACGTGATCGTTGAGCTGCTTGTGCCAATAAAATATACATGGAGTCAAGAATGTTCTAGAATACGGCTCGATCGTTGTAGGGATTCCACGCATGGAGCTTTGTGACGCGAACTCGACGAACAATAAACACAACTAAATAACGTTTGTGATTATATTCGAGAGCGTGATATGCACACGCCAGAAATTTTATTTTATTATCAATATTAAACTTCCTTTAGTCTTCTCACTATAGCAAGGATAAGTAATCCATTTAGTTAGGTTATATCATCTCAAAGAGCCTTATTGTTAATTCAATATTCGCCCCCCACGAAGTTAAGAATAGAATTCTATTCTGAACTATAAAGGATCTTTTTATAAATGATTGGGAGTGAACATCCACGAGGATGCAGTTCGATGTGCATTAGTGACCCCAGAAAGCATTATTAGCCACGTGGAACTATCAAAAATCAATTGCCGAAACCACCAACTTATCTAACACGGTTGTCCTGCCGAGACCGGAATTAACCCTACGATGTAAATGTATAGAGAAAACAACCACTTGTTTAGAATTGGGTCAGTTGGGGGATTTTTTTATCGCTTTCAATAGGAAGAGATGAAATTAGTAGCAATAACACGGTATATCTTAGTACATAATTTCTAACCAATTTCTAGATTTTAAAAAGAAAAACAAGTAAACTGCGTCATCAGATTCTTTTGCATAACAGCGATATTCCTGACCATGGCCAAGGGAATGTTAAGTGTATTGGTAAAAAGTAAACAAGAACCTCATCTCGAAGTGATTAGCTCTTCGATTCGAGAAGGGAGCTTGTTACGAGACCGCGATTACTCAGCAGGCAGAAGACACCTGCTGCCTCCAAGAAGACCGTCCTGATTACCTTCGTAATACCGAGACGGAATTACTATTCAAAAAAAGACGACGTAAATCGGTTAATAATTGATTTTATGTGATGATTTTCTTTAAAGATATATAAGTTCATTTAAAATCCAATTTATTATAATTTTAACCTATTAATTTAAGTCAATTTATTATTATTTTGATTGTTTACATAACTTTTACAAAATTAAGAATTCTAGAGCTTGTCATTCAAGCAAATTAAGAACCAAATCAATATTCACGCAAATATCATTCTTTGCCAAATAGTTTGACTATCTCTTTATTGTTATCGAAGATTTAGAAGATGTTAAAAATCGAATTAAAATCTTTTTTTGGTGCTTTACTAAAACTTGATGTAGTATTTTGCAATACTTCATCAAATGCAAGGATGTTCCAAAAGATGCTTTGAAGGAAAAAATGAAAAATAAACATAGACGAATGGAAGGAACACATTAATGATAAAAATCGTAGTAGAGAAGAACGATCAAAGACTTACAAGCTGTAAATGTAGCACCAACTAGGAATGCAACATAAATCTACTTTAAAGCAAAGTTTATCATTCGATATAATTAGTCACCTAGCAAAAAAGTATTAATTTAATGAAGTTGAGATTGGGCTACAACTTCAACATTTCCGTGTCGTCAAAACTCATAAACACTGTTCAGAAAATTTCCTGAAGTTATTGAGATGAGATTGCGATGGGATGTGCTGATGTTTCAATTTCAAAGCTTAAATGATTGTCCTGCAGTTTTGCAGAATTTACCACAACGTTTAGTTAATGCTCAATAGCATAGCATTAAAGCCTAAAAGACACCAAAATTCGCCTGGAGAAAACAGAACTCGTTTCACTTCAAAAAAAGAACGTGGAACAAAATGTACAAAAAAGGGCATTTAAACTTGAACTACTTGTCAAGGCAAATGAATTCATGCTTAAATGTGGAAGATAATATGTTGGATGAAATTGTAGAAGACTTAAAACTCATGTTTAAAGTGACAAATGTATTATCATCTACTACTATTTGGAGCTTCTAACATCATGTCCAGACGACTTCAAACAACCTTTAAATTTATTTTGAAGAACGTTTCATCAATTCAAAAACATTCTTCCGCTTTTTCTTCGATAGACAAGATTTCAATGACCCTATTTAATCCATTTCAATCAGTTTCTCCAAATTTCCTTGAGTTGTCTTGCTTTGGCTTACTTTGTGGTTGAGTAACTTGGCTTTAAGTTACTTTATGGGGGAAATGGTTTGTTTTGGGGTTAGGTAACTTTGTGGATGAGTTGCTTCGTTCTTTAGAGTTTGGTACAATGCGACTTACTTATTTTTAAATCCGGCTGCAGATCATGTTCGAATTAGAATGAGTAACATTGCCTTAACCTTTCTGGTACGGAGTGTCTAAAATTGGGATGGATGGTATCCCAAAAAATGTATTTGATATATAAAAAAATTAATAAGGAAAATCATAAAACATTAACATTTATTTAATAGTTATGAACAAAGAAATTATAAACAACTAAAATTATAAACCAAAAAAGTCTTTTAAGTGAAACTAGAAAATTAAAATGTTTTAACGAGCGTTTTCCTTCTTTTGACAAATGGTACAAATTATTCTTTTTGACACCAGACAATCAGTGGAACAAACATATTTTTTGCATTTGTGACAAGCATTTCTTGTCCTTTTATCAGATTTTTTTGGGCATACCATACAACGTTGTGGATATGTTGATGAAGATGGGACTAGAATCTGTTGGTTTTAAGCTTCCTCCACAGGAACTGAGATACGGATCGCCCCTCCACAATTCTTTTAGATAAGTGTTTGTCCTGTAGCCTTTTAGCGGCATTAGGCTTTATGAGTTCTTGTCCAAGTTCTAATAAAAAAGATCTTCTGTAGTTTCCTTTTTAGTTCTGGATTTTTAGTTGTCCAAATTATATAAGCATTTACAGAAACAGAACTCGTTTCACTTCAAAAAAAGAACGTGGTACAAACTGTGAAAAAAAGGGCGTTTAAACTTGAACTACATGTCAAAGCAAATAAATTCATGCTTAAATGTGGAAGATAATGTGTTAGATGAAATTGTAGAAGACTTAAAACTCATGTTTAAAGTCAATACGTATTCCAGTAACAAATGTATTATCATCTACTACTATTTGGAGCTTCTAACATCATGGCCAGACGACTTCAAACAACATTTAAATTTATTTTGAAGAACGTTTCATCATTTCAAAAACATTCTTCCGCTTTTTCTTCGATAGACAAGATTTCAATGACCCTATTTAATCCATTTCAATCAGTTTCTCCAAATTTCCTTGAGTTATCTTGCTTTGGCTTACTTTGTTGTTGAGTAACTTGGCTTTAAGTTACTTTATGGGGGAAATGGCTTGTTTTGGGGTTAGGTAACTTTGTAGATGAATTACTTCGTAGTTTAGTTGTTTTTAATTTGGATTCCTTTGAAATTAGATTGGCTTGTTTTAAAGTTGAGTAATTTTGTGATAGAGATGCTCCGAAGTTGAAGTACGTAGGGGTTGAGATCACTTTGTAATTGAGGAGCTTTGACTTAGGGTTGTTTTATGGTGGGGTTGGCTTGTTTTCGGGTTGGATTGCTTTTTGCATGAGTTCCTTTATAATTGGGTTAGGTTGACTTGTTTGGAAATGGAGTTCCTTTTTGATTGAGTAGTTTTGACTTACTTTATGGAGGAGATGGCTTGTTGAGATTGTTCTGGGGTAAGTTGGCTTACTTTGGTTTGTTGTGGATTTGGATTACTTTAAGAACGTTTTGCTCTGAAGATGGATTGCGTTGGGATTGAGTTGGTTTTCTTTACAGTTTGGTACAATGCGACTTACTTATTTTTAAATCCGGCTGCAGATAATGTTCGAATTAGAATGAGTAACATTGCCTTAACCTTTCTGGTACGGAGTGTCTAAAATTGGGATGCAAATGTATCCCAAAAAATGTATTTGATATATAAAAAAATTAATAAGGAAAATCATAAAACATTAAATTTATTTAATAGTTATGAACAAAGAAATTATAAACAACTAAAATTATAAACCAAAAAAGTCTTTTAAGTGAAACTAGAAAATTAAAATGTTTGGTGGAATAGGACTCTATTTAGTCCCATCCTTCAGCCGTGAACAGAACACCTTCCCCCTCGCCTTCGTTTTTGTCATAATCACTGCTTTCGTCACAGCTAGATTCATATTAAGAAAAACGTATTTGATTTACATCATAAATTTACAAAAATCGCACCTGACTTCTGAAGACCTTACCGTTTTCTTTGAACTTCTAAGTATTACATTCTCTCGAAAGATCAAGTTTTATTCTTTTCGACATGGTTATCATTGTAATACTGTTCATGCAAGCACGAACATGAACAAACCTAATTGCACTGATGTGAGACTGCATACGAAGGCCGCCGTAATGAGGGCCGGTGATGACATATTCTGACGCGGGGTATTATGGCAGGGTTGGTTAAACAAATTATTACACAAATCAGATCATGACACATCATAATATCCTAGTATATAACGTAATATCATAGTATTACGTGCGTCGGTTGTAAGAGTGAACCGCGTATAGCACTTATTTAATTTGTTTTGGGCGTAATAATAAACTTTGTAGAAAAAAAATAATTGAAAAAAATCGGTGCACAGAAAATAAAATCTATGAACGAAATAGAAGAAATAACAAGACTTTGGGATACAGTTGTATCCCACTCCGTACCAGAATTGTCTTGAATTTCTTTTGGGTTGAATTGATTTGAGATTGGATTGGCTTGCTTTGGTACCTTCAAATTTATTTCAATTAATTATTTGGAAAAATCAGCTTGAAAATATTAAACGCTAAGTAAATTTGCTTTAAATTGCCCTTAGTATCTATTCTTAAGGTTTAAAATGATCAAACATGCCAAGTTGGGTTTAAAAAATCATAACAACGATATTTTTGGAAAATAAATTATTTATTGTGTATTAAATCTTCATCAAATTTGCTTTAAAATGCTTTTTATTGTATGATGATATCCCAAACCGTTCTTGAGATACGATTCTTTAAAGTTTATGTTTTGATTTCTGTAACAATCAATCATTCAGGGTTGGGTTTAAAAAATCATAATTACGATGTTTTTGGAAAATAAGAAATTGTTTATTGTGTATTAAATCATCATTAAATTTGCTTCGAAATATTTTTTATTTGATGATGATATCTCAAACCGTTCTTGGGATACAATTCTTTAAAGTTTATGATTTGATTTCTGTAATCAACAAACATGCAGAGTTGGAATTAAAAAAATCATAACAACGATGTTTTTGGAAAATAAGAAATTGTTTATTGTGTATTAAATCTTCATTAAATTTGCTTTAAGACGTTTTTTATCTGATGATGATATCTCAAACCGTTCTTGAGATACTATTCTTTAAAATTTATGTTTTGATTACTGTAACTATCAAACATGCAGGGTTGGAATTAAAACATCATAACACCGATGTTTTTGGAAAATAAGAAATTATTTATTGTGTATTAAATCTTCATCAAATTTGCTTTAAGACGTTTTTTATTTCATGATGATATCTCAAACTGTTCTTGAGATACGATTCTTTGAAGTTTTATGATTTGATTTCTGTAACCAACAAACATGCAGAGTTGGAATTAAAAAATCATAACAATGATGTTTTTGGAAAATAAGAAATTATTTATTGTGTATTAAACCTTCATTAAATTTACTTTAAAACGTTTTTTATTTGATGATGATATCTCAAACCGTTCTTGAGATACGATTCTTTAAAGTTTATGTTTTTATTTCTGTAACAATCAAACATGCAGGGTTGGGTTTAAAAAATCATAACTACGATGTTTATTGAAAGTAAGAAATTATTTATGGTGCATTAAATCTTCATCAAATTTGCTTTTAAATGCTTTTTATTTCATGATGATATCTCAAACCGTTCTTGAGATACCATTCTTTAAAGTTTATGTTCTGATTTCTGTAACAATCAAACATGCAGAGTTGGAATTAAAATATCATAATAACGATGTTTTTGGAAAATAAGAAATTATTTATTGTGTATTATCTCTTCATCAAATTTGCTTCAAAAGGTTGTTTATTTCATGATGATATCTCAATTAGTTTTTGATGTACAATTTTTTAAAATTTATATTTAATATCTATAACATCCTGATTATCTGTCTTCTTCGATAAAAATTTTTTCAAGACATAAAAACATTACTGGTAATAGAATCATCATCGAACTGGAAGGTTGTCATATACGGGTATATCCTGTACGTGTTAAGCACTTGTATTTACTGTCATTAATATGTTGAGTATAAAGTTATGGGGTTTAAAATTCCAAAATTTCGCTAAGATTGGATTAGGTTTAATTTAATATCACCGAACCAGTCGAATAATTCAACGCAAAGTTTCAATAAGGCACTGGCCAAGAATAGCGCTGGAGTTCAGCCCTGTTTTAGGGCCGTCGACCTGCAATTCCTATATTTAGACGGAGACGGCGCCCGGAATCGGGTCACTAGGTCACTTGCTGACGCCATCCCCATTGACGATTACGTCACTAGATTCACGCACCCTCTGGCACACCACTCAAAAATTTCAGAAATCTAAAGTTTACATTCGAATCAACACCTATCTCAGAAACAAACCGACCTGGCAATGTAGGCTCTTAAATAAAATACACTTCATCCATTTGCAATAAAAAAGTGATTGAATCGATATACACACGTGTTCCACCCGGTTTTATAAACGCATTCGTTCGAGTTTACGATTGAATACTGAACAGCGATATCAACGATTCGATTTAGGCCTTATTGTTCCATTTTGTTGCGACCATCTGTAAGGCACGTGGACGATCTATCTTCTGAGATGAATATTTCATATTGTAACAATTTATTATTCCCTTCAACGTTGTTAACTCGACCGATATAGAGGATAGTCTACCAATATACCGATATACTCTTAATCCACCGATTTTCAGGAGCTTTTTGTTTTATTCTACAATTCTAACCTGTTACAGTACACTTCTTTAAATTGCGATTACATTGTGTCTTTTAGAAATGATGATTTAACATAATGAAAATTTTATCAAAACTTCAAATATTAAAAAACTAACAGTTATTTTTCAATACGTGTTGCTTCATTGGAAAGAGGACACTCTTATTAACACTTTGGGAAATTTTCATACTCATATTCCAAGAAATGGATTTTATACGAATTATTAAAACTTAATCAGCGAAAATTGCAATATTCGAAAAAATTGTCGATCATTTCAAAAATTTATTTCTCAAAAACTAAAATCTATTTTTCAAAACGGCTTGTTGCACTAAAAAGAGGATACTTTAATTAATAATTGGTGATATTTCCACAAGGATCCTTCAAGAAATTAATTTTATAGCGAATTTTGAAAATTATCGATGAAAATTGCAACATCGAAAATTTTATCAAAACATCAAATATTGTTTTCTAAAAACTAAAAGTAATTTTTCAAAACGTGTTGGTTCATTGGAAAGAGTACACTTTTATTAACACTTTGGAACATTTTCATACTCATATTCCAAGAAATGGATTTTATAAACATTTTTAAAACTTAATCGGCAAAAGTTGCAAATTTAAAAAAATTGTCGATCATTTCAAAAATTTATTTCTCAAAAAGTAAAAGCGATTTTTCAAAACGGCTTGTTGCACTAAAAAGAGGATACTTTAATTAATAATTGGTGATATTTCCACAAGGATCCTTCAAGAAACCAATTTTATAGCTAATTTTGAAAATTATCGATGAAAATTGCAACATCGAAAATTTTTTCAAAACTTCAAATATTGTTTTCTCAAAAACTACAAGCAATTTTTCAAAACGTGTTGGTTCATTGGAAAGAAGACACTTTTATTAACAGTTTGGGACATTTTCATACTGATATTCTAAGAAATGGATTTTATACGAATTTTTAAAACTTAATCGGCGAAAATTGCAAAATTCGAAAAAATTGTCGATTAATCAAAAATTTATTTCTCAAAAACTAAAAGCGATTATTCAAAACGGCTTGTTGCACTAAAAAGAGGATACTTTAATTAATAATTGGTGATATTTCCACACGAATCTTTCAGAAAATTAATTTTATAGCGAATTTTGAAAATTATCGATGAAAATTGCAACATCGAAAATTTTTTCAAAACTTCAAATATTGTTTTCTCAAAAACTAAAAGTTATTTTTCAAAACGTGTTGGTTCATTGGAAAGAGGACACTTTTATTAACGGTTTGGGATATTTGCAAACTCATATTCCAAGAAATGGATTTTATACGAATTTTTAAACTTAATCGGCGAAAGTTGCAAATTTGAAAAAATTGTCGATCATTTCATAAATTATTTTACCAAAAACTAAAAGTGATTTTTCAAAACGGCTTGTTGCATTAAAAAGAGGATACTTTAGTTAATAATTAGTGATATTTCCACAAGGATCCTTCAAGAAACCAATTTTATAGCTAATTTTGAAAATTATCCATGAAAATTGGATCATCGAAAATTTTATCAAAACTTCAAATATTGTTTTCTCAGAAACTAAAAGTTATTTTTCTAAACGTGTTGGTTCATTGGAAAGAGGACACTTTTATCAACACTTTGGGACATTTGCATACTCATATCCCAAGAAATGGATTTTATACGAATTTTTAAAACTTAATCGACAAAAATTGCAAAATTCGAAAAAATTGTCGATCATTTCAAAAATTTATTTCTCAAAAACTAAAAGAGATTTTTCAAAACGGCTTTTTACATTAAAAAGAGGATACTTTAATTAATAATTGGTGATATTTCCACAGGGATCCTTCAAGAAATTAATTTTATAGCGAATTTTGAAAATTATCGACGGAAATTGCAACATCGAACATTTCATCAAAACTTCAAATACTGTTTTCTCAAAAACTAAAAGTAATTTTTCAAAACGTGTTGGTTCATTGGAAAGAGGACACTTTTATTAACACTTTGGGAAGTTTTCATACTCATATTCCAAGATATCGATTTTATACGAATTTTTAAAACTTAATCGGCGAAAATTGCAAAATTCGAAAAAATGTTCGATCTGATGACAAACCTGATATAAATAAAGTTGTATTCAATGAAAAAAGTCCTATTATTGTTGTATATTTTTATTAAACTAAAAGAAGAACTAACGTTACACTTAGAACTAGAAACATTCCACCAAGATTTGTCTTTTATGTTATGAATCTTATTAAGTCCAAAACTAACAACATTACAAGAATAAATTAAGAATTTATTAATTCAAAGTGTGAAATAGTAGTTGGGGTAGGCAACTACTATTTCACAGTGCGTGACGTCACGAACGGGCCATTGAGCTGTGTACATGTTTTTGAGATGTAGCAGTCCTCTCAAATTCTACTGTCCTTGCAACAAATTTTAAATCTACCGATTTCTTACGATATTCAACTAGCGGCATAAGTTTCCCTGGAAAAATTCCAGACTAAAAAAAAATATATTAAATTGATACCAATTTAAAGTCTGAATTCACTCAATTATCGATACCTCAACAAAATTAATAATCTAAAATTTATAAGACTTCAAGTTCGGTAAAGTTCAACGACCAAACTCCTACACATTTTTTTTTTCGTTACATTCTTAGGAGAGGTTCAGTCTGCGTACACAAGGTAACCGATTTCTTTGCACCTTGACAACAGACCGTGGCAAAAACGGCTTTTGCCCTCAAAGCTTTCTGCTGGGGACTTTTTCTATTATAACGAGGTGGTTAACCCGCGCAACGTTTCATTTCTAAACCGATTTCGTACAGGCATTGACGGAGGGTGCGTTGACATAACGTGAAAAGGCAACCACTCAACTTGAAATCCTATATGAAAACGCAATCGAAATAAAAAATATGTTTATATCAAAGAAAAGAAAATGTATTGGAGAATTGGAGAATTGGCGGATGCGCCGGAAAAGAAATAAATTTAATTAACTCTATTTTATCAATGACGCAATGTTGGTTGACCCATTTTATTTAGAAAAAAAATCGACCAGCGACCTAATTTTAAATCCGAGCAAGCGCAGCTCCTGGATCGTTTAGAACCATTCAGGAACCTGTGGCGAGATGACGTCATCTCTTGCGGGTTAACAACCCGCAGTCGACGACCTGCAACACATCGACGCTAAACCATCCCGTTTCTGTCTCTTTCTATCATGTTGCGAACCTCTAGAAATCCCTTCCTAGTTTACACCAGGACCTGCGACCGAAACTGAATGGAATCAGGTCATCAAGTTTTACTCCGTTCATAGTCTCTATTCTCTAAACAGTTACCGTTACGTTCTGATCCTCGAAAAGATTTAAATTTGAATTAATTTGAATGATTTAAAAAAGAAATTTGTTAAAAGATTTCTTAGATTATGTAAATGGGAGGGAATAAATGGATTGGATGGATAAATTTGGAGATTTAGGTCGATTTTTGTTGAAGGGAACGACATGGTAAGTGCTGTTAGAGGTGGTTGCGGCGGGTTCAACGGTTCTAAGCTATATATAGATTGGTCCAGGACGGGATGTAGGTTACAACGGAGAGGACGCCCGGGATATAGTTGGGTTTTCATTGATTCAACCCTCTCCATCGTCCATTAAGTTTATCCATTGATTTTAAGAACGATTTTTTTTTTCATTTTAAATCAAATCATTTTATACTAATTAATCAAAATAACACAATTATTATCAAACAAAAACAACGAATACTTTATCTCTCACATTGAAATTCTATTTATTTAATAATAAAAAAATTTTAATAATGTTTCAAACTTTTTTTGTAACCTTCAAAAACTGATTTAAATTAATTTTTCGATTAAATTTAATTATAACTTAATTATAGCAATAAAATTAAGTATGTGTAAGTACCTCGTGCGGTCTTTGCACGATGACGTCAAAATGACGTCATTTCGGGATCCGGGAGAGTTGTAACTGTGTCACAGGAACACCCCGCGAAGTGGGTCGCCGTCCGGACGGGGCCGAGGCCATTCGTATTTGTAAACGTATTCCGATTGACGAAACCCGGTAAAAAGGAGCCAAAAAAAAACTATCCCAAATCACGTTTTAGAATGATGTTTTAAAACTGTTTATTTATAATAAAAGGAAAAATCAATTTGTTTGTATAAACGTGATCAAGTTAGCAATTAAGTCTTTTGTAGGGGTGATGTTTTTGTGTGCGTTTGATTTTGTTTTGGATTTTCCAACCGACGTAAATCTGAGGAGGTTATTTTCTGTCGAGCAACATGTTTACGTCTAGTTTACAGGGGTAATTAATGGGATAAGAGTAGTCTTTTTTCGGGCTGGGAGATTGATGTTTACAGGAAAAGATATCTATAGTGGTAATTTTGTCACAACAAGTTATGATATACAGTGAATTTCACTTAAGATGCAATATACAAAAATATATTTTCATAGAAACCAGGGCGTACCTACTTACTTTGTCCTATATAAAATATAACATGTCTATATAATTTGACATTAGTTAGTCCTAGTTTTGCACTAGCACTATCACTAGAACTAACACAAGACTTAGAACGATTTTTGTGGATTTTGGTTTTTTGCTTCATTATGAACAATTTTTATGCATAATATTTTTCCCGATCATGTGAAGTTATTGAGTAGTGTTAAATTTTTTTAAGAAAAACAATACATTTTGACGATTTGGTAATTTTCGCTTCAATTCTGGAAAATTGCAAAAAATACTCTAGAAAAAGTTATGGATTGTACGTTATTGATCCATTATGAACAACTTTCATGCTCAACGGTTTTCCCGATCATCTATAGTTATTGAGTAGTGATAGATTTTTTAATAAACAGTAAACCATTTCGACATTTTAGAGGAATTAGCGATATTTCTAGAAGACATTGACATTGATTTTGCTTTTTTGGTCCATTATGAACAATTTTTATGCATATCATTTTTCCCGATCATCTACAGTTATTGAGTAGTGATAGATTCTTTAATGATAATAATGATGAATATATAATAAATCTGATGAATAATAATAATCCACTTTGATATTTTAGAGATTTTGACAATGTTTCTAGAAGACATTGATAGTTATGTAGGTTAAAACCGGTTATGGATTTTGCTTTTTTGGTCCATTATGAACAATTTTTATGCATAAGTAACATTTTTCCCAATCATCTACAGTTTTTGAACAGTGATAAATTTTTTAATGAATAATAATCTCTCCTGACATTTTAGAGATTTTAGTAATATTCCAGAAAGATAACGACTGTTATATTAGAACTGGTTATCAATTAAACATTATTGACCTATTATAAACAACTTTCATACTCAACGTTTTTCCCGATCATCTGTAGTTATTGAGTAGTGATAGATTTTTTAATAAATAGTAAACCATTTTGACATTTTAAAGATGCGCTATTCCTAGAAGACATTGACAGTTAGGTTAAACCCTTTTATGGATTTTACATTTTTAGTCCATTATGAACAATTTTTATGCAAAACATTTTTTTCAATCATCCACAGATTTTAAGCAGTGATGGATTTTTTTAATAAATAATAATTCATTCTGACATTTTGGAGACTTTAGCGACATTCCTAGAAAACAGCTACTGTTATATTACAACTGGTTATGGATTAAGAGTTAGTAATCCGTGATGAACAACTTTCATGCTCACCGTTCTTCCCAATCATCTACAGTTATTGAGTAGTGATAGATTCTGTAATGTATAATAATCCATTTTGATATTTTAGAGATTTTGACAATATTTCTAGAAGACATTGACAGTTAGGTTAAAACCAGTTATGGATTTTGCTTTTTTGGTCCATTATGAACAATTTTTATGCATAACATTGTTCCCAATTATCTACAGCTTTTAAGTAGTGATGCATCTTTACTGAAAAGTACCCCATTTTGACATTTTTTAGGTTTTAGCGATATTCTTAGAAGACATTGACAGTTAGGTTAAAACCTGTTATGGATTTTGCTTTTTTGGTCCATTATGAACAATTTTGACGCATAACATTGTTCTTAATAATCTACAGCTTTTAAGTAGTGATTCATTTTTACCGAAAAGTATCGCATATTGGCATTTTTTACGTTTTAGCAATATTGTTAGAAGACATTGACAGTTAGGTTAAAACATGTTATGGATTTTGCTTTTTTAGTCCATTATGAACAATTTCTATGCATAACATTTTTTTCAATCATCCACAGTTTTTAAGCAGTGATGGATTTTTTTAATAAATAATAATTCATTCTGACATTTTGGAGATTTTAGCGACATTCCTAGAAAACAGCTACTGTTATATTATAACTGGTTATGGATTAAGAGTTATTGATCGGTTATGAACAACTTTCATGCTCAACGTTTTTCCCAATCATCTACAGTTATTGAGTAGTGATAGATTCTTTAATGTATAATAATCCATTTTGATATTTTAGAGATTTTGACAATATTTCTAGAAGACATTGACAGTTAGGTTAAAACCGGTTATGGATTTTGCTTTTTTGGTCCATTATGAACAATTTTTAAGCACAACATTTTTCCAAATTATTATCTACAGCTTTTAAGTAGTGATGCATTTTTAGTGAAAAGTACCCCATTTTGACATTTTAAAGATTTTTGCGCTATTCCTAGAAGACATTGACTGTTAGGTTAAAACCGGTTATGGATTTTGCTTTTTTGGTCCATTATGAACAATTTTTATGCATAACGTTGTTCCCATTTATCTACAGCTTTTAAGTAGTGATGCATCTTTAGTGAAAAGTACCGCATTTTGACATTTTTTAGGTTTTAGCAATAATTTTAGAAGACATTGACAGTTAGGTTAAAACCGGTTATGGATTTAGCTTTTTTGGTCCATTATGAACAATTTTTATGCATAACATTTTTTTCAATCATCCACAGATTTTGAGCAGTGATGGATTGTTTTAATAAATAATAATCCATTCTGACATTTTGGCGATTTTAGCGACACTCCTAGAAAACAGCTACTGTTATATTACAACTGGTTATGGATTAAGAGTTAGTGATCCGTTATGAACAACTTTCATGCTCACCGTT